>VMDO01001697.1:0-45793 GCA_007922755.1 Pedetes capensis | reverse complement strand
GGTTGTTAATGAGTCTTCCTCCAATCTTGACGCCACGTTCTTCCTCATAAAGTCCAGCTTCTCGGATTATTTGCTCAGCGTATAAATTGAAGAGACAGGGTGAAAGTATACAGCCCTGACACACACCTTTCTCAACTTTAAACCACTCAGTGTTTCCTTGTTCTATTCGAACAACTACCTCCTGGTTCATGTACAGATTTCTCATGAGCACAGTTAGGTGTTCTGGTATTCCCATTTTCTGAAGTGTTATCCATAATTTGTTATGATCCACACAATCAAATGCTTTTGCATAGTCAATAAAACATAGACATCTTTCTGATATTCTCTGCTTTCAGCTAATATCCACCTGACATCAGCAATGATGTCCCTGGTTCCCCGCCCACTTCTGAATCCCACTTGATTTTCCAGTAATTCCCTGTCTATATACTGCTGCAGTCGCTTCTGAATGATCTTTAGTAGAATTTTGCTGGTGTGTGATATTAATGATATTGTCCGAGGAAACTCTTCCCCAGTAGTCTTTTGAGTGCCTTCCAACCTGGGGGCCTCATTTTCTGGCACTATTTCTGACAGTGTTTCTTTGCTATCCATAGGGTTTTCAATGGCTAGTTGTTTCAGGAGTGGCTCGCCAGGTACTTCTCCCTAGTCTGTCTTAGTCTGGAAGCTCAGCTGAAAACCTGTCCACCATGGGTAACCTTGCTCATGTCTGAGGTTACAGTGGCAGAGCTCTCATCCTCATCGCAACACGCAAGCCCCCACAGTGCTGCAAACTGACAGACGTGTGGGGGTTGTATACCTTATTTGCTTTTTATTGGCAAAGAGTTTAGTCATTTAACCTCTATACATTATACTGCCTTATAATGACCAATATTTTTTGTGTGTGTGGTACTGGGGGGTGGAACCCAGGGCCTCATGCTTGCATGCTTTGCAAGTGCTGGACCACTGAGCTGCACCCTCAGCCCATTTTTTACTTTTTGAGACACGGTCTCGCTAAGTTACGCAGACTGCCTCTGGAATGACCAATATTTTAATGCATACATGAGCATATATGATTTTCATAATTTAGAGAAGCAGAAAATACCAAAATTAGTGGCCTTATTGTATATTTAAAGAAAATGAGGCACAACCAATTCCTTAAGGTCCCAAAGGACAGAATTACAACAACCTAAAGTTGGCATTGGGGCTGGGATTTAGCTCAATTGGTAGAGTGCCGCTCTGCAGTCTCTGAGGTCCTGAGTTCGATTCCCAGCACCACAAAAATGGGAGAAGGACATGGCAACCCACTTCCAAGGCAATCCTGAAACACTCTGCCTTTGAAAACCCTATGAGGGTCGCTATGAGTTGGACACAACTCGTCGGCACCTAACAACAACAACAACAATAAAGTTAGCATTGTACTTCAAACCTCAATTCTTTCTCCAGTGTTATTGCACTGACCGTTATAGCCTCCTTCAACCTGATTCTGGTGACCACATGAACAGCCTCCTTAGGATCAACCCCCCAAAGGCAGGGTATGTACCTCACTCACCTTTGCAACTTTTATCTGACCCGGTGCCTCACCTGCAATGGTCCTTAACAAATGTTCACTGAGCTAAACCAGGAGACAGAGCCCACAGGCATGAGAGAGTCAGCTGCAAGGTTAGTTCTCATTGTCTCTTCCACTAGAGAAGAGGATTATAAATCAAATGGGGTTTTGATGTGTTCTCTAGAGAATGGGGAGACTGTAAGGCTCATTAGGTCTGGCAGTCCTTAACCTGCGGCCTGTGGATGGAACTCAAAGGGTCAATCTACCATGCCTTGGCACTGTGTGAAAAATACTTTTGGGGTATTTGTCATGCTTTCCAGAGACTATTTAAGTGGGTTCGATGACCCAACAAAGGTAAAGCCCAACAAGATGAAATGACTTCTGTCCAGGAGTGAATGGAAGTCAATGGACAGAGCTGGGGCTGAACCCACCTCTCATTTTTATCTTGGGGTCTTGTTTTCCTTGTAGCATGCCCACCACATAACAACTTCATGCCAATGACGTGGTCCCAGAACACTGAATTTTGCAGCTCAGAAGGATGGTCAGACAGGTTTATAGCTTTACTGAATTTTGTTCTCCGTAGACCACAATATTTTGTAACAATGAAGTACTTCTGATATGATCTAGATCCCTTCCTTTAATTCATCAGCACTCCATACAAATGTCAGGCATGCCAACGTGATTTTCTTTAAAATGATATATCAGCCATATGAATGCCAGTCATCCCACCTGATCTTTGGGATTAAAAGCACATTTCTCTTCTGAAGAGAATGAAAGTGCAGTCCTGAAAAGCAGAACTCATTTTTCCTGGTCTGGGGTGTGCTGGTTTCCATCAGCAAGCAAAGCTGTATGCAGGAGCATCTACTTAGGCGTGTGCATCTTCCCCACATCTCATCAACACCAAATCTGGCACTCCAGACCTGGGATTCATTCCCAGCTGTGTTTAATAACTAAAACAATCACCTGTCTACCTTCCAAGCTGCAGGCAACTGCTACCCCATGCACGCCGTGGAACAAAGGAGGACACAGGCAATGGGGAGGGGAGCTGACTGGTGGAGCAGAAATAATGTTCCTGCAATGCGGCCTGGAAGAGATACAAGTCAACTCTCGCAAGCCGTAACTGCTGCATTCCTGATCAGTGAGGAGGTAAATCCAGTGGTCAGTCTTCAGCATGCTGCTCTCCTTGGTGGGATTCTATCCTGGGTATAGACTTTTCTCCTGAGAAAAGCATAGATAGAAATAATTGACCAAGGTCATTCACTTAGCTTCCTGCCAGAAAGATTACAAAAGCTCCAACACTAACAGGAAGGCTACATGTTAGTGGTATTCCATCCATAACTCCAAATGTCTCCGGAATGCAAGCTACCTTCCTCTACAGCCAATGGTACTCCTTAATTTTTGTAGCCTTGTCAAGAACTACCTCAGCTGAGACTTTCAGGTTCCACTGTCTAGAGAAAGACAAAGCTTTCAAATCCCAGGACCCTGAAGCCAGACTGGATTTGGGGTTCCTCACTATAATTCCATTGGTTCTCTTCTTCAAAATTCCTCAGATAAATAAAATTCCCTCCACCACTCTATCACCTCCAAAATGCTTGGAGTATTTATCAATGAGAAATGTCCAAGAGACACTTTCAGAAAGTATGAAGGTATCTCACAGGGATCCAGTTAGCACAGGGCTTCTCATAGTTTCATACATATACTACTGAGGATTTTAGGGAGCACATGTTTTATTTAAATAACTTACATTTAATGTACACTGTACCTGTGGTTTCATATGAATGATTGCTTATGACTAAGTTGGAGAGAAAGGGGAATTGATATAAAGAAAAATATTTTTAAATAAACCCAAGTGTTCAATAATGCAGAAGAAATCAGGACAGTGGTAGTCACAAGCCCAGGAGACACTGGATTGCACATGAGATGCTGGAGCCATTGCGCTTGCACCTGCAGCTACCTATGGGGTTGTGATGGGGACAGCAGACAAACTCTGAGCATCTACTCTGCTTCAGGAGGCCTTCATGTGTTGTCTCATTTTACTTTCTTAATGATCCTACGAGGTGGAACTCAGTCTCCTCGTTTTATGCAGAAGAGAGAAACACAGAGATACAAAGCAGTCATCTGAAGTAGCACACTTAGCAATGCTACATGTATTAAGTGGTTCATCTGGTCTCAAAATGGGCCAATTCACTGCCACCCAAGAGTAGGTCTCAGTGGCTAATAACCCTTCTTCTGCTATCAGACTGCAAAAGTACTATTAAGAACTTACTTTTGCAAAGAGCCTTGTACTTTTAGACCCTCAAAACACTTTCACATCTACTAGTATCTACTTATCTAATTGTAAGCACTACTTTCTTTTGACAAATGAAGAAAACAGGGTGGTGAGATGTTGAACAAACTGCCCACGGTCACCCAGGAAGTGAACACCAAAGGTAGGATCAGAACTGTGGTTTCCAGATTCTTGGTCCTGAAGCTCAAAGTTCTGCTCCATGATCTTTCCACAATGCCAGGTCAAGACTCACAGCTTTTCCCAGGAATTCTTTCAAGGAATGGGGTACTGGAAGCTCCACGGATGACTTCTGATCCTCTAGAACAGAAGTGGCATTGTACCCAGACAGGGATGGTCCAAGAGTGAAAGGGAGCCATGCCTACCACTTTTCTGTGTTTAAGGCTTGCACCCTGACATGGAGCATGTGTTGGTGCCAGTGGTCGGGGCTGCTTGCTGCCCTCTCCTGGAGATTGATGTCTGGGCTGCCCATGTGGCAATAGTTATCTATTTCTATCCACTAGCGCTTTTCCAGCCTTACTTTTCCAGCCTTACTTCTTCTTACTTTTCTTACTTTTCCAGCCTTAATTACTTTTCTAACAGCATCATAAACTCCTTAAGGACAGAGATCAAGCCTGTCTTCACTCCAAGCTCCTCTCCTCTCACAGAGCCAGCCCTGAAGGAAGTCAGGTTCATTCTCTGTCCTCTCATTCCTTTTCCATGCCAACACCAGGTCAAATGGTGGATTCTGTGTCTGTCCACTGATAAGGTAAAGGGCTGAACATATGGACTCAAGAGAAAGAATTCCTAACACCAGGACTAGCTCCTGACCTTGAGCAAGTTACTTACCTTCTCTGAGAATCTGCTCCTTCTCCATCAAGTGGAAATAGCATTAAATGCCTACCACTCACACATGCCTGCAGGTATACCACTGTGATGTCTGATCCCATCAGGTCTTGGAAGCTAAACATGGTCATTAGTACTTGGATGGAAGACCACCTGGGAACACGAGGTGCCGTAGGCTTGGGAGAAGGACCCAGCAACCCACTCCCAAAAAACAATCAGCCACTGAAAACCCTATGAATAGCAGAGAAACACAATAGTGTTTCATCTGTTGCAGTGTTGAGTCAGACACTGACTCAAAGGTATGTAACATCAATAACAACACTCACACGTGCAAGGATCCAATTAATTCATGTGAATCCTTTCACCCAGCTCTCCTATGCTTGCTTCAAGACTCAGCTTAGATATCACCTGCTCCAGAAAACCTTCTTGGACTGACTTACGCTCCTGCCTGTGGAGACTAGTACTATCTCCACCATTCAGTGGATGACCAATAAACATGGTTCCAGTGAATACTTGATGACAATTTCCCAAACAAAAGAGAATTACCAGATCCTAAATGAAGAAGAACTAGTGGGATAGCAATGGTAGGGTCAATCTTTGGTATCCTGGAAAACCTGCCCAGAATCCCAAGTCACTGCCAGCTCACACAGGTGGCTGCCAATATCACTAATGCAGGAGCCCATTCTGCTAACTGAAAAGGCATTCAATGAGACTGGCTGCCTGGCTGCGCACTAGCCATTTCTGGGCATGTGCAAACCTTAGTGAGACAGCCTCGTTAGCTGATGGGTTGCAACAAGGTGGCACCATGACAGTAACTCATACCTTTGAAATAATTGGTGCCTTGAGACTAAATGTTCAGCCCAACACAAAGCAGCATGGAGCAGGTTCCCATCACCCCAGGAGACAGGCCAGAGAAACCTGAACTGCAATGCATCCCCTGCTCCCCACAGAAAAGCAGAACTTAATGTGATTGTGTCTGGCATTAAGCAATGTATCTGGCCTTGGATCATTAACTTATATGGCTCACAAAAATACAGTAACAAATCTGAAATATTTGCTTAATTTATCTCCCTGTCCCAGTCCCTTCAAGCAGCAACTGATAGGCTATGCAGAACACATTCTTCTCTCAGGAAGACAGAGACGAAGCTTTGGGAGAATTACGAGAGTAAATAAAGCGGGAGTCACCCAGAGACCTCAGCTGAACAAATACTCAACAAATCTAATTGATTCTCTAATTTGAAAATTTGGCAGATTAACAGGATTTTATGGCAATTTTATGGATAATATTTCCATAATTTCTTCCTAGTTAAGTGATCAATAAAATCTAACACCATTGCATTTGTTTATTTCTGAAAATGAACAAACAGCATGAAAAATACTTTATGGAGGATTCCTAATGCTCCAACTGGACATCACCTGCAGTTCACAGATGGGGCAGAGAGATCAATCCAATATGTACAGCATGCACCAAGCCATTTGGATTTTCAAAAAACCTCACAATGCAGGAAGCTAGGGAGAACTGAAGAGGGCTAGAATTTTTCAGCAAATGAATCAGATGGGAGAGGACCATCTGCCTGCAAATGACACCATCCTAAACTATGCACAGTGAAGGGCAAGGAGACAATGCATGCCACCTGAAAGTTTCCCACTTCACATTTCTATCTCAGCAAACCCTTTATTTTTTCTGATGGTTGTATTCTTGATTCACAGTAGTCCATATAGGGTGCTGAGAGCAATGCCAGAAAAGGTTTGAAATAAGCCAAAAGTGGAGATATCCAGAGAAGGTTGTAAAATGTGACCATAAAGGATAACCAAAACTGAGGATCAGCGATGGTATATACCAAGTTGCTATAGGTGTGAGTTAATTGAATGCTAACCCTCCACCTCCAGGAATATCCAATGCCCAGTCTCTTCACTCCTAGGCTATTTTACCTCTTCATTGTTTTTAACCACTTTACTGAGATATGATTGATATACATAAAGCTGTAGATATTGAATGTATACAACTTGACTGGTTTGGAGAGAAGTATATACCCATGAAACCATCCTTACTATTACTATATTGCTTCTAAGTATTAAAAAAAAATCTTTAATCTTTACTCCATGAGGAAAAAAGTTATACCCTACAGAAGCTTCTACCACCACCATCACCACTGCTCCCAACCACACAAATGAGTGAACCCCAAAGACAAGGCCTTACTTGGGGTGGAGATCAGACCATGCATACCATAAAGACACCAGCAATGGAGAGGAAGGCTTTGCACAGTGATTAAAAGTCAACCTTTTCAAACTGCATTTCAAAATTTGATGTCATTTAGATTTTTATTTTAAAATTTGGGGTTTTTTTACATAAAAAATAAACCACTAGACTTTTTAGCTCTGTGAATGTTTAAATTCTTTTCTACATGCGCCACCTCCACAGCCAACATCTGAAAATCAACAGAACTACTTTTGAATCTCTCTTTATTTTTTATCCTGAAGCAAGTCTTACCCACTAAACTGACTCCGCTGAATCATGTGAAGGGCCTGGCTACTGCACGCAGGCTTGAAGGCTGCTATCATCTCTCCCCTCTCTGCAGGTGGCCCATCCGTCATTACAGGGCTGCGCTCATGGATGCCGGGCTTGTGCACACTACGGTCAGGATGTTGTGATATCTGACCTGCTTGGAGATCATTGGCCACAGAGTAGAAGAGGACAGCCTTCCATGTTTAACTACCATTCAGTCCTGACTCTTGCTATCTGTCTCAACAGTCAGAATCTGCACAGAGCCAACCTAGGCAGCCCCTGCCGATCTCCTGGACAGACGCTGAGGGAATCACCTCATTACTACTGGAGCAAGCAGAGACCCAGGCCAGCCACATGCGAAGCTTTACAAATGGACAAGGAGACCACTGAAGTTGGCAGAAAGGCAACACCCATGCCTGAGAGCCACCTGCTCCCTCCTCATCCACCCCACCTGGCCAGAAGAGCAAATCTTTCAGATACGCTGCATTTCCTAGAAAAAGAGCCTTGAGCCGTAACACATTACCCCTGCTCTGAGTGATCGCGAGGAAGAGCGTTCAGTGTAACTGGTCTTCAGGGCTTCAGAGAGAGCCGGGGCAGGCTTATAGCCATGGTGACCTTCAGAGTGGTCCAACTTGCAGGGCCCTCAGCACGCATGACACTCAGAGCATCAGAGGGCTCTCAAGAAAATTTAAGCATGGCGCCAGCCAAAGAGCTGGGTGCTGAGTGGGCAAACACCCAAGTACAATCCAGAGAAGAGCAGGGGAGGAAAAGAAAGAGCAGGCACCAGAGGGAAGAAAAGGCCCAACTCCACACAGACTAGGGCCGTTTCCTCTGCCTGGGAGGCCCCCAGCCACTTCCACACTTACCCACAGAGCAGCTGCTAGAAGCCTCTTCCCCGTCATCTCCCCAGTGCCCTGCCTTTGCTGGAGCCAGAGGCAGTACACAGGTGTTGGAACAGTCAAGGAGAGGACACGTCTCTCAACAGGGGCTGCAGAACTTCCTCCCACAGAACCCACCCTCCAGCCAGGGCTGAGAACCACAGGCCCTCCTCATAGTTTCAGCAGGTGGGGCAATGGCCAATCTGGGCACCAGGGGAAGAGAGTGCCAGGTCCCACTCCGGGAAACACTTCAGCTGGAGGAAAAGCAGTATGCACAAGCAGCTTCAGTGTATCTTTCCATTTTTCCGACAGACAGGTACATAGGGTGGGGAAACTTCTTTGATTATTTGCTCAGCATAGAGATTGAAAAGGTACAGTGGCGCCATCACGCATGCCTGTAATCCCAGCAGTTTGGGAGGTGGAGACAGGAGGATCACAAATTTGAGAGCAGAGGCCATCTGTGTAATTTGGTGAGACCCTGTCTCAAAAAGTAAAAATTAAAAAAAATGGGCTAGAGGTGTAGCTCAGTGGTTCAGCACTTGCAAAGCACACAAGTGCGAGGCCTTGCGGTCAACCCCCAGTACCACACACACAAAAAAAGGTACGGTGAAAGGATACAGCCCTGATGCACACCTTTCTTCCCTTTCAACCAAGCAGTATTTCCTTGCTCTGTTCATACGACTGCCTCCTGGTCCATATACAGATTCCTCAAGAGTACAAAAGCTAATGTTTATTAAGTGTTCTCTTTATATACTAATTAATCTTTAGAATGACCCAGAGCCACAAGTACTATTAACATTCTCATCTTGAAGGTGGAAAAGGGAGGCTCAGAGAGGTTTTGTATGTTCCCCAAGGTTACACAGATGGCAGTATGAAAAGTCTGCTTGAAAGAGCATATGCAAATTATGTGTGCAAAGCGCATGTGTGTGTGCAAACTCCCTACACCCTGCTCTCTCACTTGCCTCCCCTAAGTTCCTGAATCTCCTTGTAGAAGAAAGTTAAAGATTCTTTCCTAAGGGAAAAAAAAAGCCTGCATTCCATCTGAGATCTCAAGATTTGAGTCCCTGGTTTCTCTGGGAGGAAAGGACACTTTGAAATGGCACATTTATTAGTGTTATCTCAGAGGCATTTCTATCTCTCTCCCAAGGAGCTACAGACCCCATCTGTTCATGAAGATTTCACCTTGAGGCCAGCACTGAAAAGCCAGAGAAGACAGGTTACAAGTGCAAAGCTGTCGTGTCTGGAAGAAAATAGGCCCATTTATTTCTGTTCCCCTGAGTCACAGGGATTTTCATTTGCTTCAGTAGAAGCTGTGAGGTTTCTCTTGCAAGAGCTTTTAGGAAAATGTACAACCATTGTAGATACTCTAGTTCTTGTGAGATTAATATGCTTATAGGCTTTAGAATGAGACAGATTTGCACATCTCCCCCCAAAACGAGTTTAAATTATGGAAGAAAGTATTTCACAGGCTCAAATTTAGTCAGCATTTTTAAATGTCACTTTTTATTGACAACCATCTGGAGTGGGAATGAGGTGTGTTTCATGCCACTTGGCCGAGGCACGGGTTGGCCTGTATCATTTCATACCTGCCTGTAGTTAATTCTCCTTTAGTAAGCAGCAACGGAGGCAGGCACTGTACCTCATCAGCCAGCACATTGCGAATGCTGGCTCCCAAAGGAGCTGCAGGGGGCTCAGACCAAAACCTGCCCCTGCCCCCAAGACAGGATGTTAAAAAGGTAAAGGCCACCTTTTGAACACTTTGAGATCGTGTTGTATTACATTGAGTTGGAGGTGGGAGAATATCTGAACCCGAAGAGGAATTTGTACTAGAAACTGAAAAGTCAGAAAGAGTGTGTTTTCAATGCCATCAATTCAGATTCAGGAAACGGCCGTGCATGGCACAGTGCAGGTGAGAGACACAGGTAACTCTAGTGGAGGGCCTCCTGCTAAGTGGGACATACAGCCCACATGGATTGAGACCTTCTTAGAACTATTGGTCAATAGCATTGCAGAGCTGCGAGCAGCCTCAGAGAGCCTCTGGAACCACAGGCTCACCTCGTGGGTTGTAATAGCAAAGCCCAGAACTACACCTAGTCTCACAGCTCCAGGACTTCTGGCCTGCAGTCAGCACCCTCACCCCATCCCTGTCTGCTCTTCCCCATTTGCTCTCTGCTGTTTGACACGTATGCAGCCACCTCCATCCTCATTTAGAGAAGAGAGAGAGGAACAAGGGGTGTGCACAGGAAAGCAGCCAAGAGAAATCTCCGGGACTCTGGCCTCCCATCTCAGGCACCTCAACACTAACTGCCCCCGCTGCTGTCATTGGGCAGGGCACACCAAAGCAGCCACCTCCCACTTCCCATCACAACAAAGATGGACGGCTCAGAAGCGCTCAGGAAACACTCCATGATCTCAACTTCCTCCAACAACAGGCTCAAGGTGCTGGGGATCAAAGAGTGAGTAGAGTAAAACAAAGATGCTTGTCATTGTCAAATTCACATTCAAGCACGGAGAAAAGACAGATGAGACACGGCTTTAAATAAAAAGCATCCAGTGTATTAGAATTGAACACATGCTATAGACAAGTGAACGTGTAGAGGCAGCTAATGGGGCAATGAGACACGCAGGAGGTGGAGGAGGACGGGTCGCAGTGATAAATGAGACGGTGAGGGGAAGCCTAAGTAGGGGGAGATTTGAGTCAGAAATGAAAGAAGGAGAGAAGAGCATTTCAGGCAGAATGGGCAAAGGCCCTAAGGTCTGGCATGCTCCAAATCCAGTAAGGAGGAGACCAGTTTAAAGAGGTAACAGGAGGCCCAATCACAACGTCCCTATGGGGCAATGGGAGCACTTTGGCTTTTCCTCTGAGAGAAATGGGGAGCCACAGCAAGAAATCGAGTAGAGGAATGATATGTTCTGCCATGACTTCAGAGGACCAGATTGGGACTGGGAGGGCAGGAGGACCCAGGTAGAAGCAGGCAGGCCTGTTGGAAGGTTTCCACCCTAATCTAGGAGAGGTGTTCACTCAGCCAGCAGGGGTGTGACAGAGTTGGTAAGCACAAGTCACTTCGCCTGTCCATGCTGACTAATGTGGTCCTAGAGGGCCAGACTCAAATGCCACATGGGCCCAAACTGACAACTTTGAAAAGCAAAGGAGATCAGGTACAAACAAAAGCTGACCTGCGAGGGGGCAGCCCTACTCCGTAACAGCCATATGTCTCCATGAGGGACCCTGGACCAGAGGCCCCATGCCTGCAGACTTTCTCAGAAAAGCAGGAAATTCATATATAAATTTTTGGATTTTACTTTCTAACCTTTTAATGATAATATGTTCAAAAATATTGTTTAACATCTTAGGCAAACCAAACACATTTGCAAGCTAGCTTTAACCCACGGATTTGTCACCTCTGCTGCTTCTCAGCTAACACTCTGATTAACCACTGAAAACCTGGCCTGCTACTGGGCAAAGAGCTGCACTGCATCAGCAATGCCCACAGAGTTATGCTTCCAGGTGCTCAGGAGTTTTCAACTTCCAAAACACTCCATCATTCGCTCTGAGTCCAGCTGCCAATGCAGTGAACATTGACCGGGGCCGGCAGAGGGAGGTCCTTCCAGGTGAGGGTCTTAACAAATATTTAATAATTAGGGGAAAAAAGACAATGCAACCCCCTCAAAGATGCAGCGAGCTTTAGTCACCTGTTGTGCTGGAAAATTTTTTCAGAAACCCCACCTAAAACAAGCTTGTTATAAGGCAACAAATGCAAACATGAGAAGTTATGCTGAGCTGGAAAAGGCTAATGTCTAAATTCATCACTGTTTGGGTCAAGAAAGTGAAATCAACCTGAAATGATTTTGCAAGCAACCAGGGGAAGGAACAGGGAAATCCCTTCATCAATTCATATAATTACTGACATCTCACATAATGAGCTTATCTTAGCCCCATAAATCAGCTCGAGTGCAAGTTACTAAGTCACTGAGTGGAGGAAACCTGAGGTGGCTTCCTGGGAGGAGGACAGAGGTGGGAGGCAGGAGGCAAGGATGGCAGCCTTTCTCCTGGGTCCTTTCCTGCAGGCAGAAATGAGGGTTCTCCTGGGGTCATCCCAGGCCTACCCCTCTCACCATGAACAAGTCACAGAACAGCCCTCAGTGTCAGCCCCTTGTGCCCAGCCCCACAGATGCCAAAGTCACCTGAAGGAAAACATGGGTGCTGGGGCTGAGATGCGTGTCAGTGGTAGCCACTCCAACGAGAGCAGGGAGGCTGGGCAGGAGCCCACACAGGCCCTGATACTGAAGGCAACTGGCTGGGGGGCGGATCAGACACCACTTTTGGGGCAGCTTCATTCTGTCAACACCTAATGGCTTAAGAGGGATGGGGTTTAGCTCAGTTGGTAGAGTGCTGCTCTGCATGCTCTGAGGCCCTGGGTTTGATCCCTAGTACTGCATAAAATGGGAGAAGGATGTGGCAGCCCATTCCTGAAACAATCAGGCATTGAAAACCCTATGAATAGCAGAGAAGTACTGACATAGTGCCAGGTATGGCACAATGTCGGGGAGTGTTTCATCCTGTTGTACACTGGGTCACTATGAGTGAAACCCAACTCAACAGCACCTAACAACAACAATAATGGCCTAACCTGACCACTTGGAGCACTTGGTACCACAGGACTGTCACCATGTGGATTCAAAGGATGCCTTCCACGTGAAGGTTATCAGGCCAGCTCTTCAGAATCTGAAGACAACAGATGAGAAGAACACTGTCTTCATGCCAGGCACATAGTTTCCCACTTAAGTCTCATAGCGACCTCAGAAAGAGGTTCTATAAATAAGTTTACTTAGGTGCTAAGAGCACAGATCTGGCCTCAGATGACAGCTCTTCCTCTTCCTAGATACATGGCCTCCAGCCAGAGACTAAAGTGTACTTTGGTGTCCACATCTGTAAAATGGAAATAATAACAGTAATTGCCATATAGGATTGTGAAAGGAAATAAATGAATTATTCAAACAAGTGCTTTAACAGCCTAAGTGTGAACACTAGCTTCCATTAGCTTCTGCTATTTTATCAATTTTATATCGAGGGCAGTGACGCTTGTAGAAGAGAGAGATTTGCCTAAGGCCAAAAAGCTTGTAAGTGCCAGAGTTGGGTCTGGAACTGCCTTGCCCTTAGCCACTGTGAAATATTAACAGCATCCTGGTATGCTGCTAAAACATGGCTGAAATAAACTCAGAATTAACAGGTGAATTATACCAGTGAAATCCGTACTGGAACAGGATATAATTTTATGGTCTAGAAAAACAGATATAAGGTCTGTACTTCAACTCCATAGCTGTCACTTTGAACCAGCTGCTGTCCAAGGAGAATGAACAATTTTAGAGCAATTGATCTTTATTCTCTAGGGAAAAGCAACAACACTGTGGGTTTCTGTTTTTTGTTTTTTAACTGAAGTTACATGTCACAAGCAAGGAGAAACTTGGGAAGAGACAGATGGCAGAGAAAAGACAGTGCTGACAGGCTTGACCCAGACAACAGAAAGTCATGCAAAAATTCTACCTGCCTGGGACACAGGACCTTGAAGATCTTGCAGGGTGGCCCTGGCAAGGGGAAGTGGGGATTAGATCAGGAGCTGATCCACATTAGCTTTACATAGGCACCTCAGCCTGACTCATCCCACACCCCTCAAGGTCCCTCTGGAAAATCTGCAACTAAAGCAGCATTGTTGTTGTTAGGTGCTGTTGAGTCGGTATCCGACTCAGCGACCCTTATAGGGTTTTCAATGGCTGACTGCTTCGGGATTGCCTTGGGAGTGGATTGCCAGGTCCTTCTCCCATTTTTGCGGTGCTGGGAATTGAACTCGGGACCTCAGAGACTGCAGTGCAGCACTCTACCAACTGAGCTAAATCCCAGCCCTAAAGCAACATTAAGCAATACTTTCTCCCATGCAGACCCCAACAAAAAACACCAGTGATTCAGGATGGACCTCACAGGCAACTCCCAGGCTAACATAGAGGACCTCATTCTCCTCCCAACACAAAAGTGGATCCCAAGTCTTTCTGCTCTGCAAAAGCACAAGCCATTGTGCACGTAGCAGCTCAGAGAAGATGGAGCCTGAGAACATGGGAACATGAGGACAGTTGAAACCTCTGCCACATCACATCACTCTGTGGCTTAAACCGTCAGTGACTCCCTGTGCTTAGGATGAATCCAAAGTCCTCCTGCCAACCTACAGGGCCCTGCAGGGTCTGTGGCTGCTCAGCCCCTCACCCACCTCGCTCAGACACAGGGGCCTCCTGGCAGCCTCTCTAACAGGCCAATCTCTGTATCACCTGGGAACCTCTGCAGATGCTATTTCATCTTGCTGGAAGGTTATTTCACTGCATTGTGATTTATACCCTTCACAGCACTTACCACTACCTGAAGATAGATGATTTATTTGTTTTCTGGCTTGCTGTCTCTTTGCACAACTAAACCATAGGCCCCTGAGGACAACGGGCCCGACTGTGTTCCTCAGTGCTGTATCCCCAGCACTCCCCATGAATCACAACACACACAAGGGACTGGGTCTCTTTGGACTCCAGCATAAGTGGTAGGTGGTATGGTCTGACTACCAGATGCACAGGACTAGGATGGGGAGGGGAGACAGACACACAGATGGGCTTCCACATGTGGGCTCCACTGTTATCCACAGCTGGCTGATGCTGAAGAAGAAAGAGAGCAGACCTCACCCCTTTGCTGTGGCCATTACTGTCTTGCAAGCTCCACCTCTAGGATGCAATGCCCACAAAGGGCTCCTGACCTTGAAACACCTCACTCCTTGCCCTCCTTCTGAGGGATAAAGAACATATGTCTTTGATCCCAATCTGTCCTTGAGAAAAAGTCAGGGGAAAAGGGAAAGCCCCTAAGCTCCTAGATATGAACAATGGTGGTTAAAGGGTTAAAATCCTGGGGAGGTGGCTCTATTGGAAGCACTGGAAAGCAATGTTGCTGCTGTTGTAAGGTGCTGGCCAGTCAGGTCCAACTCACAGTGACCCTATATACAACAAAATGAAACACTACCCAACACTATGCCAGTGCTTCTTTGTTATGCATGGGTTTTTCAATGGCTGTTTGTTTGGGGACTAGGCTACCAAGTCTTTCTCCCATTTTATGCGGTGATGACGATCAAACCCAGGGCCTCAGAGAGTGCAGAGCAACACTGTACCAACTGAGCTAAACCTCAGCCCAGAAAGAAACATAGGAACACTATTTGTTAATGTGCATCATAACCCCGGGCAGGTCGAGCTGGATGAAGGCCATGGTTTGGGAAAGGCCAGCTCCACGGCCAGTGTGCAGGTGGAGAGGAGGCTGCATGGAGCACCCTGGCATGAGGCTCCCGCAGTCTGCCTAGCATGGGATCCAGAGCCAGACAGCCTGGGCTCACAGTTGGAATCTGCCATGTGCTAGCTGCATAAGCCTATTTCCCATTCTGAAAAACGGCTAAGAATACTCATCTCGTAGGTTTGTGCATAGCCTGAATGAAATTAACCTTTGCAACCTTTTAATGCATAGTGCAGTCACATGATGCATCCTACATGGGTAAGAGCCATAGAGCAACTGCTCATTGAAGACTAACTCTTGTTTTCACAATAACTGAGTTGGTGAAGTCATTTTTGTTTCTCAATGTTCCTATGTTTCTCTGATGAGCAGGGCTTTAGCTCAGTTGGTAGAGTGCCGCACTGTACTCTCTGAGTACCCCAGCACTGCAAAAATGGGAGAAGGATGTGGCAGTCCACTCCCAAAGCAATCTTGAAACAGCCATTGAAGACCCTATGAGGGTCTCTATGAGTTGGCACCTAACAACAACAATGCTTCTCTGATAGAAGGATACACACACAGGCCGTCCATTCATCCAATCACTGGACATCTATTAAGTGCTTGGTTTAGTCCGAGCTGACCAATACAGACATCCGGCCCTTAGAGGACTTACAGTCAAATGGAAATCCAGTATAGCTCAGTTTAACATTTACCAGATACAGCCTATGCTTCAGGCCAGGGCCAAGGACTGGGGCTGAAGTAAGGGATGTCCGGGAAGGTCCAGTGTGGCCTGGAAATGGGCCATCATGAGCTGCTCCTCACGCCCACCACACAGGTGGCCTGGGCCCCTGCTGCCCCTCAAGCCTTGAGAACTTCACTTCCTCTCTTAGCTCCAGCACATCCCAGATCATCACACCACCGGCCTTATTACCTTTCCAGGTCTTCCCATTTCATGCGCTTATTATCATGCTCCTGATATTCAGCGTTCACAGGCACTTAATCACAGTGCATTGCTGGTTTATTACAACATCCTCCAGCTGATATATTTCCTCTTATCTGGGAACTCCACCACAGTGCCTGTTAGTGTCTAAAAGGATCTGTCCTAGGTATCATTTGACTTGTTCCTGATGATAATTAATTTTAAGAACTGATCAAGATGTTAGGGGGAAGCAGCCTCTGGAAACTGATGGCCATGCAGGTTTATTGTGACAGCAGGGCCTTTTTAAGACTCTGGCTGCAGAAAGAGGGGAAAGGCTGCTTTGGTGGCTGCACGGATCATGGCTGTCGGCTTCCATTATTAGTCTCATTATTCCAAACAAGTTCTGTTTTGTGCCCATTGGATAATTGGCCCAGAAGACATCTCTGCATTTTAATGGAGTCAAAAAGCATTAAATGGAGACTGCGCCCCACACAGCTGGGCAGCTCTGTATTTGCCTAGGGCATGTCACAAAGAGCAGGCAACCAAAGGAGGTGCAGATTGTGGCATTTCACCCTCGTGAGCATAAGCTCAAGGGAAGCGGGGAGCGTGCATGAAGCGGCACCACTGAGGCATGGGTGGAGAGACAGCCCTTGCACAAAGGAGGTGGCAGAGAAGTGGGAGGGAACGGGAGCTCTGTGTCGTGAAAAAGGTAGAAATGCTACCCTGAGAAGAACCCAAGCCTCACGGATGAGCGCATCAAATTTGGGGACCTCAGAAAAGAATGTTTCCTAGCACCTTGCTAGGGATCAAATCCACAGACAAGTCACAAATCCCCATGCTTTTCAGTGCCACGGGCAGCATGGGTCTCTGCCAGGTCTTCAGTCTCAGCAGCTTGCTAAGGACTGGACCCCTAGGCCCTACTAAAGGGGACATATTGGGGAACAAGGCAGGTGCAGTCACTGTCCTCCCAGCCCAGTGAGGACACACAGACATGGGCCAACACCATACAGTGGAAAGGGTGCTGTGTGAGCCACTGGGACACACTCTGTGAGACGGAGCCAAGATTTCTGAGACAAAGGGAGCTGAGAGCCGGGGCCTGAAGGAGAAGTTATGATTATTCACAGAAGCAGCACAGGCACAGAGAGGAGCACATCCATGGGGCAAGGTGTAAGGGGGAGCACGTTCTATATGGCCAGGAAAAAAAGTGAGATGAGGGCCCCAGTGATGGGCACAGAGACACAGGCAGACAAACCACCAAGAACTGTGTGTGGTTTGCTAAGGGCTGGGTGTTACTCTACAGATGACAAGGATCCCCCAAAGATTTCAAAGACAGGAAAGCCATGATGAGACTGGCATTTAAAGGTATTCAACACGGTGTTCTGGAATGCATCCTCAGATCCATAGTTGGGAGACCCGAGGCTTCCCTTCACTCTAACATTTCCCAGGGGTGTGTAGATAAATAACTTCCCCTCCTGGGCCTCACTTCATCTTCTGTAAAATGGGGCTACCATCAACCGGGACCTGTTGATCTCACCAGAGCATTGTGAGGCTCCGGTCATGCAAATGAGAACACCATAAAGGACAACTGGTTAATAGCTGCAAAACAATGACAACTCCTCATGACACCAAAATGTCACTTCATCCCAGGGATTTTACCCTCTCCAGAAAGGGAAATTGTATCTGGATCTAAAAATAAGGTCAAATGTGTATGATTGAATATTTCCCTTGCCCTTTATAGCCTTTTACTCCCACAGGAAAGAAAGAAAAGTTCTAGTGGCTATCACAGCAGCCATGGAGAAAGAAGTGTGAGGGGAGAGAGAGACTCCAGGACCACGTGCTGAAGAGCCCCAGACTCCAGATGACCCCCTGGATAAACAGTCATCCCCAAACACACAGAGTTGAGGGAAATAACCATGTGTCTTGAAGATGGAGTGTGCGAGTCCAGTGCAACAATGATCTCACTGATTGCTTCCCTCACCAGACAATCATATTCCAGGACCACAGAGCCCCACACAGCTCAAACAACATCTATAATTTTTCAGAACACAGGCTTGCATTGCACTCTGAAGGCCCCTTCTGCCTCATTTGCCAGTGCAGACCGGACGTTGTCACCAATTTCTGCAGATGGGGTGCCTTATGCCACACTAAACATATGGCAGTCCTAGAGAAGTTTGGCCAAGTGAAAAATTACCTGAATTTTCATTCTCTAGCTGAGCTGACTAGCCTGAAAAAGGTGACTCATGGGAGCCAGCTAAGTACAGATAGATATTTCCCAAACAAAATTTGCCATCTTGCCATTAAGCAGTTAGAAAACAATTGCATGACTGTCCACATTGTTTTTTGGGGGGACACAAGGGAATTGCAAGGTTTCTGGCTAGAAAACATCATTGCTAGGACACTTGGAAGGAAGAGGGTTGATTCATTCAGGGCCCCTGAAGCTCAGAAAAATTCATCCTCTGGACAGAAAGAGAACCTTATGGAAACCGATTCCCTACAGCAGAGGAGGTGAACTTCAATGGAGTCTCAAGGAGGGCAAGCAAGCCAAGGCAGGGAGCATGCATGGCCCTGCACAGACCTCAGGCACAAGCAAGAGAGATGCTCTCCTTCTGAGAGCACAGCAAGATAAATGTGCAAGAATGTTCTCCACTGCACTATGAGGAAAGAAGGCAAGTGCAGGGGATCCAAACTTCCTTCAACAGAAGACTTGCAAAATAAATTAGAGACCAAGGGCACTCTGAACATCTGACTAGATCTGCATGTTCTCCCCTAAAAAGCTGTGCCAAATCTCGTGTTAAGTATGGGGAGAAAGAATGCTTTTGCAAACAATATGTAGCATCTATTACTATTTTTGTAAAATCTTAGGAGTAAAATTTTGGGGTGTGGCACCAAGAACTTACTGTCATTTTCTCATTTGATCCTCTACAGGATATTACTTCATCTCGTTTTTGTTTTTGTTTTTGTTTTTTCCCAGTACTAGGAGTTGAACCCAGGACCTCATGCATGTTAAACAAGTGCTCTACCACTGAGCAGTACCCTCAGCCCCTTTTTGATTTCTCATTTTTATTTTGAGACAGAGTCTCACTAAGTTGCACCAGCTACCTGTGGCGTCAAACTGCCTCCGCCTTCCAGATTGCTGAGATTACAGGTGTGTGCCACAGTGCCCAGTTTACTTCGTCTTATAAGCGAGGACAGCATCTCAAAATTCTTTTCAATCAACTCTGCTGAGTGAAGAACTATATACTTTGCTTTTCATTTACCAGGGCAAACACTTTTAGTCTACCTTTATTTTTTCCCAGGACTATACTGCATTCTAAAGATAAACTCAAAAAATATGTAAGAATGTACATATGAACACTGATTCTTTTGTGTCAATGGTAAGCAAAAAAAAATCACAAACAGAAATAAAAATCACAAACAGCATAATCCATAACTTTACTAACTTCTCTTATTTCCAAATTGACTTGAACACTTTTAATAAGTTGATATTAAAAGGTGAGTGGATAGACTAAGGAATTTCTATTCACTCACCTGGGTAGTCTTGTCCTACCTTCCAGATGGATCTTCTCAGCCACACCAATTCCTTTGTGGGTGCTGGAATGAGTTCCACCCTACCCGAGCACAAGTCACAATCCTCTACCACGACCTGAGTCACCATCTTGGCTTCTCTGAAGCCATGACCTCTTGGGGGAGCCATCCTATGCCCAGAGGCCATAACCCTACGTGGCAATCTTCTACCTATACACAGATTTTAGGATCAAATACCTGATTAAATCTTTATCTCTTCACCCTTCCAAAATACCAAATAGTTTGTACTGATCCTCTATCTTTTCCCGCAACAACAAGTTAGTTCCTCACAAGGGTCCACCAAGTTTGGAGATGATGAGAAGCTGCGCTTGGCTCTGAAGCCACCTTTCTTCAGAGACCACTCCCCTTCCACACACCTGTTCCTCCCAGATCCTGCCTCTAATTTGCCTAAAACCAAAATCTGAGCACTTGTAGGCTAAACAGCCTGTTGCCTAATTCAAGAAAAGATCATCTGTAAACAAACTATGATTGGGAAATGATTCCAAAAAGAAAACAAAACACAAGAAATGCTCTGCCCAACTTATAATAATATGAAAAACCTTAATACAGAAGAGCAAAAAATTAATTCTAAGAGGTTAGGCAGATCTGACTTCCCTCCTAGCCCGCACTGTCCTTCACAACAGCCCCTGCAGTCACAAAGCCACCCTCTCCCAACAAGCACACAGACTGAGAGGGGCCAGCAGGCCAGTGTCTCTGGGTGGTGACAGACAGTGACCAGACATGCCTGTCCTTTGTCACTAACCACCTTTCAAGCTTCCCTTTCTGCCAAGCCATCTGCAGGAAAATGTCAACATGTCCTGCAGGGAGAAAATGTATTTGCTAATTTATGTGCTGGGTAAATTCACTTATTCAGTAGAATAATAAAAATGTGACTGCTCACCACCCTTCCCTTCAAGAGTAAAGACATCTTTATTAATGATTTTAAAGCCTGAAGAAACAGGAATGCTTGTTCTGTTTACATTTCCCTACATTAAATAGAAGACATTTGCTTGCTGGTGGCAAAACACTGAAAACATCTTTCTGGTGATGATTTATTGCTGGAGAAATTGTATTAAGTTGGTATGTGACCACGTGTCCACCTATCAGTTACATCACTGGGAAAAGAAAACAACAGAGATTTGCATTTTCAGTAATTCCTGCAATAAATGATCTATATTCCTTGTTATTGTTGTTGTTGTCAGATGCCATTGAGTCAGTGTCCACCTCGTAGAGACCCTATGTACAACAGATGAAACACTACTGTTAGTGCTTCTCTCCTATTGATAGGGTTTTCAATGGTGGGTTGTTTTTTGGGAGTGGGTTGCTGGGTCTTTCTCATAAACCTACAGAATCTGGTGTTCCTAGGCTGTCTCCCACCCAAGTACTAACTAGACCTGACCCTGCTTAGCTTCTGAGATCTGACTAGATCGAATGCCACAGTGGTATGGCTGCAGGCCTATATTCCTAGGAGGTATTAAAAATATCTCTGAAGACTTCATATTTTACTCATGAGGTCCAGAGTCTGAAATGTGGCATACTGTGGTGCTAAATGGAGTGACTGTCCCCACTCTTCCTTACTAAAAGAAAGATGTTCCATCCTGTCCCTCACATGCTGTGTCTTTGCTGATCAAAGCCTATATGATCACAGATGACCTTGATTCTGGATTCAGCCTGAATCCACAAATAAGCACTCAATCAGAACCAAAGCAGCACTCAAATTTGGGAATTAGCACAATTATAAGTTAACCAGAAGAGAAGACACAAGGTTGTATTTCTAAGTCCTACCTAGAGGATATAAGCCTTTTGGGGAGTTAAGCTCCAAGAAGATAAAGACAAAGATATTTCAGGATATATATATAAGTAGAAATTTGTGAATAATTCTTAGATTAGGCAAGAAGGCAAGACAGAGCAGATCCAGAATATTTTGAGAGTTCTATTATAAAAGGAAGTCATTTTCTCTTACAAGCACACAGATATTTCTGGGTTGAATCAGTGCTACTGGTAACCCTTTGGGCTGACTTTTTAAATTAGGTTTGTGAGAGAGGAGGAGAAACCCAAGCCAGGTGTCTGCATAATTGTTGACGTCCAGTGGCTCAGGGGCAGAGTGAGACAAGGCCAGTGTTGGAATTCCCAGGGCAATAGAGAGTACCCCAAACATGGCTGGTCCCAGGAGCTCATCTAGCCCACTTGGAGGATGGGACAAGATAGCAACTGGTCACCTTTGCTATACATCCGGGCATCACACTCTTCCCACCTCCCATCGAGTGGGCCAAGATGGCACCCAAGGTATGGTAGCATCTAAAGCCCCACTGGGGCCCGATTGGTCATTTCTGATCCAACCCTGTTCCCCTGATTGGCTGGCTATAAGACCATATAAACGCCAGAGCTCAGAGTTCAGCAGCCATTCTGAACACCATCCAAGATAAGCTCACCAGGTCCTTGTGGTTCCTTAAGAGCCCAAGGCCCATTTACTCATCTGCCTAGCCTAGCCTTCAGCCTTCCTCCTACCTGCCTTCATCATACTTCAACCCGCCTGCCACCTCTATCCAACCCTGACCTCTACAATGCCGGATATCCTACATGGACTGACAGCTTCATGAGGCAAGACTCTGGGAGTCAAGCACAGGGCCCCCGAAGTGGCAAAACCTGCGAGCCAGAAGAGCAACAACACCCAGGAGTCTCTGCCCCAGCAGCAGAGACAGCAGCTGAGCGCTTCCCTTCTCCAACTCCCCTCTCCCCTCTCCCTAATCCTCCATGCTCTTCTCCTCCTTTGTGAATAAACCCCTGTCCTTCTATCCTGTGCATGATGCTCTGTTCTCTGGCCACAGCCTCGCCACCAGGTACAACGTCAGGGCATCCACCTCTTGCTTCCACCCACAATGCAGAGAGAGAGAAAAAAACACCAGGAAGAACATGACAGGCCAAGGCAAAGGGAAAACGGCTTCAAGATGATATCCACGTCATGTCCTCTCCCTCAACTGGAAAGAACAGTGGAAGCTGCTTGGATCCCCATAGTATAAAAATAGGCAGTTTTTCATTGGCCCAGATGAGTCCTTCATCCATCCCCAGAGCTTGAGCATGGAGCCAGAAAGCCACCAGTGGGAAAGCTCTAACCAGTCAACCATTCAAATGAAACAAAATGAAAATGAAGACCCTCATTTTCTTCACTCAACATCTGGCCACAAGCCCTATAAAGAGGAAAACTCTTGCTAAATTATACCCATTTACTTTCCCTGTTAACTCAAATGAATGAGAACACATTAGCTAGCAATCTTAACTGGTACCTTAGCAACTCTGAGAAATCACATACTCCTAAATATCTCCAAATCTCAGGTCACCTTGTTAGTTCTCAGAAACTTGTGCATATAAAAATTATAGACCCACAGATATAAGAATCTCAATGAAACCCAAGCACAAGTAACATGAAGAAAACTATACAAAGGCACATTGCAATCAAATTGTTAAAACCAGTGTTAAAGAGAAAATTTTAATAGCTGCCAGAGGAAAAGTAGACTTGTCACACACAGGAATCATCAAAAAGAAAAAGAACAAATTTCTTGAACAGTGAAAAGAAGAACACAGAAGAGCAACATCTTTAAAGTACTAAAAGAAAAAGCTATTAATCTAAAACTCCGTAAGATTCCATACCCAGCAAAAATGTCTTTCAAAACTGAAGTGAATATAAAGACTTTTTTCAGACATATAAAAACTGAAAGAATTGATCATCAGCAGACCTTCACTGGAAAAAATTGTTAACTCCTTCAGGCAGAAGAAATATTATACCAGACAGAAATCTGTACTGAAACAAATATATGAAAAGGTAATAACTTTTTTATTATCCTGTTTGAAGATAACAATACTCAAAACCTGAGAAAATCTATTACTACCTAGGCACTATGGCACACACCTGTAATCCCAGTGGCTTGAGAGGCTGAGGCAGAAGGATCATTGAGTTTGAGGCCAGAGGAAGCCTGTACAACTCAGCAAGATCTTGTCTCAAAACTTTTAACATTTATAAAGGGGATGGTGGTGCGTTTCAGTGGTGGAGTTCTTGCCCTACATGTGTGAGCCCTTGGGTTCAAATCCCCAGTACTACAAAAAAGAAAAGAAGAAAAGAAAACATATTATTTTCCCTAAAGTGCTATAAAATTGGGAAAATAAAATATACCATGGAGAAAGTAACCTGCATAGCTCATTGAGAGAAAAATTAGAAGACTAGGAAAAATAAAATGAATAAGAAACTGCTGGGCTGAGGTTGTAGCTCAGTGGTAGAGTACTTGCCTAGGTACATAGGGTCCTGAGTTTGGCCCCCAGCACTATAAAACTGAAATAAAGTAAAGCAACTGTCAAACATTTATCCAAAATGGATATATCATTTCACACTCTCAGTATCAAAAAGATTCCAGGTGTTCCACATCCTCACCAACACTGAGTATTCTCAGGTTTTGTTTTGGTTTTTAATATTAACCACTATCGTGAAGGTAAAATAACATCTTATTATGGTTGAAAACTGCATTTCCCTGATTACTAACAAATATATTTTCATCTGTTTGGTAGTCACCTATAGATTTTCTTTCATGAAGTTTTTGTTCAAATATTTTACCCATTTCCTTATTGGATTTTCTTCTCGTTATGCTAGATATGTCCTTATTATACATGTTTATAAACATATACATGTGTGCATGTGTCTATGTGTACATAAAATATTTTCTTCCAGCCTGTGTTTTATTTTTTCATTCTCCTAATGGGGCCTTTGAAATCATATATGTTTTAGAGCCAGGCCCAGTGGCACACACCTGTAATCCCAGAGGCCCAGGAGGCAAAGGCAGGAGGATCACAAGTTCGAGACCAGAGGCAGTCTGCATAATTTAGTGAGACCCTGTCTCAAAAAGTAAAAAAATGGGCTGAGGATGCAGCTCAGTGGTACAGCACTTGCAAAGCATGCAAGTGCAAGGCCCTGAGTTCAAACCCCAGTACCGCAAAATAATAATAATAATAATAATAATTTCTAAAGTAATGTACATTTTAAATGATGATGAAATCCAGATAATTCTTTTTCTCTTATTTGGTCAATGCTTTTTGTGTCTTTTCCAAAAATATCTCTACCTATTCCAAAGTAATAAAGATTTTTCTTTTGTTGTCTTCTAAGCGTGTTATAGTTTCTAATTTTACTTTTATTTCAGGTATATAACCCTTTTCAAGTTTGTGTATATATTGTAATGTATTAGTCAAGATTCTTTTTTTACACGTAGTTCTCTGGTTATTCCAACACTGTTTGTTGAAAAGATTCTTTCCCTAGTGAATTACTTTGACATCTTGGTTTAAAAAAAAAACAATTGATCATAAACAAGTGAGCCTACTTCTGGACTCTGTTTTGTTCCACTGTTCTATAAATATGACCCAACATTTCCACTCCTAGTTATTTGTACAAGAGAAAAACTTTGTATATGAATACTCATAACAACCCTATTTATAATAGTACCAAACTGAACCAACTCAAATGTCCATCAAGAGATGAATGGTTAAACAAATTATGTTGAAACTAGTCTTCAATAAAAAAGAATTACTGATATATAGACTAGCATAACAAATCTGAAAAACATGATGCTAAGAGAAAGAATCCAGGCACAAGTGAACATAAACTGTATGATTGTATTTATGTGCAAAATGTTAACTACAGTGACAGGGAGTACATTAGAGGTCTCTTGGGGCTGAAGCACTGATGGCAAAGAGATGTGAGGAAACTTACAGTACTGTAAATGTCCTAAATCTCAACTGCACTAGGGTTTATGTGGGTGTATACAGTAGGTAAATTTCAAGTTCTGCACCTTAAATAGGTGTATTTTATTGCATGTAAATTATTCTGGATGAAATTGATTTTGAAAAGAAGACCTTCCTGTTATCAATATGAGCTTCTTATTCTAAAAATTTACCAAAGGGTATGTTTACATGGATATATATATATATATATATATATATATATATATATATATATATATATGACGCTAATAAAGATGTTAGGCTGTCCCTTGTTTCTATCGACTATTTCTAAAATGCTTTCACAAAGCTAATATTTTAAACTAACCCTTACAAAAAGGCCTCATACAATGGATGGCCTTACCTGGTGGAGATACATTTATTACTAATGTACTTATTGATCTGTCTTGGTTATTTATTTTCTGAAGTCCCATAAAGTCACTTGTATGGCAAAAGCCTATGATGCTAGAGTCACAGCAGAATATTCAACCTAGATATACCTGACTGTGGATCATCCTCTGCTAACTGGTGTATCGTTCCCAGCAGTGCCACCGTGCAAACTTCCTCCATGACCTGCCCTCCGAAAGATAATGACCTGGAACTCTGCTACCAAATTCGTCTCCCCCAAAAGAAATGTGTGTGCATTTGCTGAAACAAACACCAAATCTAGTAATGTTGATGAATCACGATATAACACATAGTCCTCCAGAGAACTGAAGCTTGTCCAGTCATCTTCGCTCACACTCTGGTTTCTAGCCATGACAACGCATCTATAACCTCTGGATTAGCAAACCACCTGCCCAGCTGGGACCTGCTTACTCCTATCAGTGCCCTGCCTCTTACCAGGGAGGACAGCAAGACACAAAATAATAGCGCTCTCTCCTAGAGCATCAACTTTTTAGAAAGGAGGAAATGTTTTATGATGGGTTGTGCTATATTACAGAATAGAAAGAAAAACTAACATAAGTTTTTATTAGTATTTTTTGTGGTACTGAGAGGCTAAACTCAAGGTTTTGCATATGATTTGCAAATGTCCTACCACTGAGCTGTACCCCCAGCCCATTTTTTACATTTTATTTTGAGATAACTTCTTGCTAAGTTACTTAGGCCACCTCTGGCCTCAAACACAGTCCTCCTGCCTCCTCCTCCCAAGTTGCTGGGATCATAGGTGTGGGCAACAGTGCCCAGCTCACCATATGATATTTTTAAAAGATACTTTGAAGACATTTCCTACTTCCAACAGATACTTTAAGCTAAGCCTCTAGGACCCCCAAACCCCTTTAAGATATATATGTTCTTCCTCTATCTTGTTAAGAGATCATTCCAGGAAAACAAAGAAAAGAAAAAAAGGTTATTGCCAGAATCAGGGTAATATTGAACCCAATAAATTGATGGGCCTGGAAAATCCAGGAAGTGACATATTTGGGGTCTCCCACCAACTCCTCTAGCCCAAAGCATCTTCAGAAGGCAGTTGCTAAGGCCAGGCATGGTGGTGCACACTTGTAATCCCAGCCACTCAGGAGGCAGAGACAGGAGGATCGTGAGTTTGAGGCCAGTAGCAGCCTACATAACTTAGACTCTGACTCAAAACAAAAAATGAGCTGAAGGTACAGCTCAGAGGAAGAGCACTTGCAACAAATGTGTGAGGCCCTGAATTCATGAGTTCAAACCCCAAGTACCGAATAAGTGAGTAAGTAAGTAAGTAAAGGCAGTTGCTACACCCAGTACCCAGGTTCCAACCTTGTCTCTACAGTATGTTCTCAGAACAACTACCCTAGTTTCTGCAGCTGTAAAATAGAGATGACAATAGTAACTGGCTTACAAAGCACATGCAGTTCAGACACCTGACCAATGGTAAGTGATTGATTGTAAGCTGCCTATCATTGTTGCTATCACTTATTGTGTTCAGTCTCCATATACCATGGCATAACCTTTTTACATATCAACCACATCCATTTGCTAATAAGATTACTGACTGCTTGTTCTCAAATGTAAAAGGAAGTAATGAGAATTCTGGAAACCCAGTGTGAATGTAGAGCGTTTCAGGAACTCTTCCTTAGACTTCACAGCACCTAACAGACAGAATATACTTCCTAGATATTAACTAACACTGACAAAAGATATAAGGGGTCTTTGGGGCTTAGCTTCCAAAAGTGACTTGAACTAAGGTACTCAGTTTTCAGTGAAGATGGGCTTAAAAACTCATTCCTGCTGAACAAACATAAGACCAATGTATAATTCAGAACGTCCACTTATATATTGACATACCACAGGAGTATCTATGATCAAGAGCCAGACATCCACCTAAGCTGGCACCATTGCACTTGACCGCAGCACAGATCAGAAGTTTGCCCATGAGTATGGATGAGAGGCAAAATATGTTCGCAAAAGATATTTCTAACAATGGCAGAAATGGCAGCCTGATGAGTTATTCTATCTATTTCAAGGATATATCTATGAAAAGAATTTGGATCATCTCCCCCTTAAAAAACACTGGGAAATTCTTACTACATGTAGCCTGAGTTTCCATGATGTAAGACCTCCTACTTCAAGAAGTCTCACCTGTTAGGTGTAGGAGTCCCTGGAAAGGAAACCATGAGGTCAGAAATGATCCTCCCAGTGTGGCTCCTCCCTTATTACTATATTCTACCCAGGCAACATGTGGAGCATGCTGGCATCTCTGCCAAGGGTACAGTCTTGAAGAGAACTTCCAGAAGATGTCCACAATATTGCTGTGTGTGGCACAGAGAGCAAGTAGATCAAAGATTTTGTTTCCCCTTCCACCAAGTAAAGGTGTTGCTGGGAAGCAGCTGCCAAGCTAAGGGCTTCTTTTCCCAGCTCCCCACCCCTCAATTGCATGTAGGGGGAACATGGGACTCATCCTCAACAGCAGAGTAGAAATAATGTGTGTAACTTCTGGGTTGAGTTAGGTAAGAAGTGGATATATCTTCTCCATGCTGTCCCTTTCCCCATGGACCAATGGACACATGTTAGAGATAGGAGACTCCACAGTAGACCAAGTCTCTATGAATGATTCCAGGAAGAAGAACCTTTCCCTAACCACTGAGATTTTGAGATTTATCTCTTACAACAACTAGAATCTAGAATCATCATAACTGAAAACACTGTATTGGTCCATTGTCATCACTATAGCAGAAAAACAAATCTAAACAAACACATGGGGGAAGAGATTTATTGGGAGCTCATAGAGAATTCACCCACAATGGCAGAAGGGCAGACATGGTCATGGCAGCAGTTGTAGTAAATGACCTCATGGCATGGCAGACGAGGAGCAGAGAGGGACTTAGGTTGCAAGTCTGGGACAAAACCTTCCAAATATCTGCCCCCAGGGAGCTACTTTCACCAAGATAGACTCACCTCCCAAAGTTCCACAACCTCCCCAGCGCCACCAGCTGGGGACCCAGTATTAAAGCAAACCATTATACTCTGCCCCTACCCCAAATGTCCATGGTCACCTCATAAAGTAAAATGCATTTAACCCAACGTTAAGAGTCTCCAAAATCTCAATAGTCTCAACTGTGCTTAAAAGTCCAAGTCTCTACTGAGACTCAAGGTAAACTTAGCTATGGGCTCCTGTAAAATAAAAAAATAAAGAAAAAATAAAGAAAAACAGGTTACATACATCCAACATATAATGACACAGAGTCAGCATTCCCTTACCAAAAGGCAGGACTGGGGACACAGAAAAGAAAGATAGGTCTGTAGTAAGACTGACATCTTGCTGGATGAACTCTGTTGGCTTAAGTCTGGCATCTGGCAAATGTGACATCATCTGGCATCTGGCATCATCTAGGCACAAACAGACTTGGACAGTTCTGCGCTTCTAGCCTTGTTGCAAATGGCCCTCCTGGGCTGGCTCCACTTCTTCCTGGCAGCTTCCCTCAGCAGACACTTCACATTGCTAGTATCTCTAACATACTGAGGTCTTCATTGCTGCTTAGCCACAACTCTTATAGCTTCACACATCAGTCCTTCAGGGGCTCTACACAGGGCACCTGACCCTGGTGCACATTGCCTGACCTCACAGGCTATCTTCTGGAACCTTGATAGCAGCCTCCATATCCCCTTAATTCTTGCATTCTGCATGCCTATAAAACCAACACTAGGTGAACAATGCCAAGTTTTGCTGCCAGCTCGAGAGGTAGCTTCACCTTTTAGAACCACACCTACAGTGGTAGCCTCTGTATGTCCAGGCTGAGAAATCATTTCCCTATGTTACCATGAGATAGCTCCTCAGATACTCCATTTCCACAACCTGGAGCTTTCAATAGGAAGGGTCTGGCTCTTTCTGTGCCTCAGGGGGATTTCTTTTGTCCAGGCAAAAAGGTGGAGGCTTTCCTTCACTGCTGTTTATCTCTTTACCAGTTAAGGCCTCCTGGCCCAAATCAGCCTAGTCCACAGTAACCTTAGACAAGCCGCAGTTTTTTCCCTCTTTAAACTGCACATTTTTCAGATTTTTTTCTGTGCCTTTTGTTCTATTTTTCCATAAATCTTGTTGAACCCAACAAGCAGAAACCATGCCATGTCCCCTATATCTAGTCACCCTCATATTTCCTCCACAAAGTTAATTACTTCATAACTTTTAAATTCAACTTCACTCAAATCTTTAGAGTATGGAAAAATGCAGACAACCTGTTTGTTAAAATATAATATGGATTTCCTCTACTCTAATAGCCAATAGAGTTCTCATTTTCCTCTAAACTGCTGTGAGCCCCGTCTGAATTTTTATAGATAGTAGTATTCTGGTCTTCATTATTCTCACCTGAACCATACCTCAAGCCCTCCAATGCTTCTCTCACTCACATCTCCAAACTCTTCTAGACTCCTCCCACAAGCAAGTTTCAAAGACCTAGAAATCTCATGGTTAGGTTTCTGCACAGCAACAACCCCATTCACCAGTACCAATCTTCTGAATTAGTCAGGTGTCATTCCTGTAGCAGAAAACAAACCCAGACAAACTTATGAGGGGATGAGGTCTATTGGGAGCTGATAGGTAGAGAATCAGTCCAAAATGGCAAGAGAGCAGGTATAGCAGAAGCAGCAGCAGGACCTATATCATATGACCTCACAGCATGGCAGACCAGCAGCAGAGAGGGGCCTGGGCTGTGGGGCCGGGGTAAAAATTGCCAAAGGTCTACCCTCAGTGAGCTATTTCCTTCCAAAGCTTTACAACCTCCCAGGACAGCACTACAAGCTGGGCATCCAACATTAAAGCACATGACCTTTGTGGGACACTATATTCAAGACATGACAAGCACCATGCAGTGCTGCAGCCAAGTTCCTTCTCTCCAGCACTTTTTGATGCTTTGATGCTTGGGCCCCAAAACAGTGAGGGCTATGTGCACACATCTCACCAAGACCTCCATAAAAACAAGATTGGTTTTCTTCAATTTACTCGTGAGGACACAGTTAAGTAGTGCCAGGGTTAGGAAGAAGCCAAGGGTCCAGGTGAAGGGCCAAGCTTTCCATCATGTCCCATGTTTCTTCACAAAAGTGCATTCAGAGTTTAGTTGAGATAAAATCTCCCAAAATTATGCCTACAAACACAAAGGGTCTCCAAACTGTGATCAGGAACTAGAAACAACTTATCCCACCACATAAGGCAATATTTTGGATACTTGGTAAGTTGTATCATCCTGGCCACATTCAGGTTCCATTCTCTAAGTCCTTGCTACCCCAGAAGTAATCTTGTCTACACTGTAGGGCCCAGAAGTTTCCATTTTTGTCTTCTTCAGAGCCTTCTAAAGATAAGACAAGCCATGACTTACCACAAGTCACTACTGGGGACCACTGCCATTATACTCACGCCTTTATAACCTGCTGGGTTCAGCTTAAAGACAGTTTAGTTCACATGAAGGAAAAACCAAATAGAGGTCAACAGAGAGAGAGAGAAGTTCAGAGAAAAGTTTATATCCTTTAGACAACAAACAGCCTTAAGGCTCTCTTAACCATCACCAGAAGAGTCATGTAGAGTAAAATGAAAGACAAGAATCCCATCCAGGAAGCCACCAACCAGCAGAGATGGCCATGGGAGAATCATCTGCAGCCTATCCTTCAGTCTAACTCCCTCCTATCTTCCTGGATTGACTATGGTTTCCTGGGCTTCAAGGAATGCAAATCTCCTCTATTTATTTTTATTTTTTTGAATCATTCATCTCCAACTTGTGTCTTTCCCTGGAAAAATATGTAGGTTTTATCTATTCACTGAACAGAAATTTTGTGCCCTCCCTCAAATGAGCTTTTAAGAAGAACTAGCTCACCACAGATAGTATTATGGATGGAAATATGGAATGCCCCCCACAAGTTTGTGTTGAACATTTAGTCCCCAGTTTGGTGGCCCTATTCTGGGAAGTTGTGGAAACTTTTGGAGATGGGGTTCAGCTGGAAGAGGTAGGTCCCTGGGATCACGACTTTGAAGGTTATAGGCAGTCCCATGTACCTGTCTTGCTCAATGCTTCCTGTCAGCCATGAGAGAAATTGTCTCCTCTTCCACACTCCCACCATGATGTTTTGCCTGGCCATGGCCCAGAAACATGGAGCCAAGTGACCAAGGACTGAACTCTCTGAAACCATGAGTTAAAATAAACAATTCTTCCCTTAAGTTGTTATTCTCAGGTATTTGTCACGGCAATGCAAAAGTAACTATCAGAGAGCAAGTCCTCCCCTCAATGTCCTGCTCCCAAAATGATTCCCCTCTTGCTCTTCTCATCCATCCCCAAAGACAGAGGACCAGAATTGTGGGAGGTTCCCTCAGTCCTCTCTATTCCGGATTCCCCTTCCTCAGAGTAAAATGTCACATCCTATCAAACCTCCCTCAAGAAACTCTCTCCAGCAGGGCTTCAAACCCATGAAAAATTGAGTTCAAGTTCAATACATAAAAATTTAGAGAGTTCAGATTTGGGTTTAAAATTTTAATCCTGTGTGTAGACGGACTTTTATTTTCAAATTATTTTTCAATTTTTAAATAGTTAATGATACAAAACAAATAACCATTAAAAGCTGAAACTCAACCCAATTTTCACTGGGTTTGGATTCAGGTTCAGAAAAATTTCTTTAAATACTTGAGCCAGAGCTAGGTCAAGGTTTGAGTTTGGGTTCTGTTTGAAGTCTTGCTGTCTTTATATATAATTTAAATCTATTCACAAGTAAGATCACATTTTTATATCATAAAAAATATTTTCAGCATTCAGGTTTAAAGCCCTGTTCTTAAGCTCTTCCACTTCTTTCCATCTCCACTGCTGTCCCTGGCATCCAACCAGTTCTCACATGAGCTGACATACCCTTCACCAACCTGCTTTCCACACTGCAACAGAAGCAGTCTTTGACAGATTCACATGTGATCATGCTACTCTTTCCCCACCATGAGTGGTTTCCCTTTAATTCTGAGGAGAAATACCCCAATCTCCACATGGTACTCCTCACACCACTGTATGGTCTATCCTTACCTTTCAAGCAGTCTTTCTGTTTTTCTCCTAGGGACCATTCTGTTCCCCTAAATTGGGCTCTGATCAGTTATGGAAAGACAACAGGATCCTAACATTCTCAGGCTGCTCTGTCTCTGGGAATATGGGCATAACCCCATCTCTCATTTCCTCTCTTCCCTCCTCTGTGCCCTTCATCTCCATTTAATTCCTGTGTGTCCACCTCTATGCAGGCCAGAATAGCTAAGTCCTTAGAAAGGCAGAAAAACATTTTATAGTGAGAAGTCGCCATTCCCCCAGGCAGACAGTAAACAGTGTTTGATAAGGATGATAAACACATGATAGTGATATTACCACACAGAGCTGTGTTCAACATCCCAGCACACAGAGCCATGTGGCAGGTGATCCATCTTAAAAAGATGGCATCGCTGGCTAACTGATTTCTGCCAACAGTGTATTTACTAGGAATTAAATTTTGATTTAAATGTACCTATGCCAGTATTATTGAATATACCAAAGGCTCCATTCACATGTGGGCAAAAAGATAATCCATCACCTTAGCTCACACTCAATCGATTCAGATGGCTCCCTCCTGCCTCATCTAGGAAGGCTGGATATTCTAGAAGCATTTCCAACACTGGCATAGTAAAATTATGTTTCAGCCAATCCTGTAATCACCTATTATTTTGCCCATGATGTTTCAGGCCATGTGCTAGTCCCCAGAAATTCAGCAATGATGAAACACAGCCTGTGCCCAAGGAGGGTCCCAGTCTGGCAAACTATATTTATATACCCCTTTACAATCTATCAAAAGATTTTACCTAAACCATCTTTCTTTTTACTTGTCCATCTTTCTGGGATTTTCATCATTATTGCATAAGACTTCCAGAGCTTGAGAAGAACTTTATGTAAAATTTGTTCCTTGTTAAAGTTAGGCAGAGGGGCTTCCCCATCATTTGGGCTTTAGAATTTTAAGCAGAGAGGAAGAAACCATGGATTCATCTGGAAATGTATACCAAGTCAGAAGACTGTGTAGCCACCCAAATCCCTTGCCCCTTGCTGCCTTTTATCACAGAGCTTGCCAGCCTCCCTTTCACAGGCAAATCATGGTATAACCTGGTTCCAATGTCTGTATGGATCTGTTTAAGGCTTCTCAGAAAGCTTTTACTTTGATTTTAAGAAGAGAGAAAGTCTCAGATGGCTTGGTCCTTATTATTACTCCTTGACTTCACCGGGGATGTGATGTCTGGAGCACTAACAGCAATCTTGCAGACAGAAGCCATGAGAAAGTCATACAGGAAAGACCCAGAGAATCAGGGTCATTAACCCTAATGATGAGGCACTGAAATGATGGCAGCAGCTAAATCTCTCCAAACTACTTATTTAGTTAGAAAAACAACCCTTGTTACTTCAACAAAAAAATGAAAGTTTTCTGTTACCTGCAGCCAAACAGTGCTGGAATGCACAGCTCAAGGCATCATGAAGCCTATGAACTTTGATGAGACACATTCAAGATTGTATAGCAGCTAGTCACCAACTAGGTACATGAGACTGGATGAGTTATTTAACTCTTCAGAGTTCAGGTTCCATCTTCTATGAAATGAAAATACTCTGAAGCAGGGGTCCATGACCTGTTAGGAACCAGGCTGTACAGCTTGTGCAGCCCCTGCAGAAGCTTCCTCTGTATTTATAGCCCCTCCCCATTGCTCATATTATTGCATGAGCTCTGCAGAAAATGTACCTTTATGAAACCAATCCCTGTGTCAAAAAAGGTTAGGGACCACTGTTCTATGAGAACATTTTACAGATTTGTGGTTGGGAATAAGTAAGGTAATGCACAGAGTTTCTATGCAATACCTAGCTAAATAACTACTCCAATGACAAACTGGTCAATAAACCCATGAAAAGATGTTCAACATCATTTATAATCAGGGAAATGCCAACCAAAACCATAAGATACCAGTTTACACCCATTGTTGTTGTTGTTAGGTGTTACTGAGTCATGTCCAACTCATCGTGACCCTCATAGGGTTTTCACTGGCTGATTGTTTCAGGATTGCCTCAGGAGTGAATTGCCATGTCTTCTCCCATTTTTGCAGTGGTAGGAATTGAACCTGGGACCTCAGAGACTGTAGAGGATTGCTTTACAAACTAAGCTAAATCCCAGCCCAATTCACACCCATTAGGATGACTATTAAAAAAGAAAAAGAAAATACCAAATCTTAGCAAAAAATTTGGAGAAACTGGTATCCTTATATTCCACTGGAAATGTGAAATGGTAAAACTGCTATGGAAAACAATATGGACATTCTTCCAAAATTTGCACATGAAGTTACCTTCTGATTCAGCAACTGTACTTCTTTTCCAAAGGAAGTGTAAGCAGGGACTTGAAAAGATATTTGTTTGTCCATGTTCACAGCAGTATTAGTCACAATAGCTAAAGAGTGGAAGCAACTGAAGTGTCCATCAAGGAATGAATGGATAAACAAAATGTGGCATGTTCACAGAACAAAATATTATTCAGCCTTAAAAGAGAAGGAAATTCTGACTTATGGTACAACATGGAATAAACCTGGAAGACATTGTTGTTATTAGGTGCCGTCGAGTTGGTATCTGACTCATAGCAACCCTCATTGGGTTTTCAATGGCTGACTGTTTCAGGATTGCCTTGGGAGTGGATTGCCAGGTCCTTCTCCCATTTATGCGGTGCTGGGAATTGAACTCAGGACCTCAGAGACTGCAGCGCAGTGCTCTACCAACTGAGCTAAATCCCAGCCCTTAGAAGACATTAGGATAAATAAAACACCCCAGTAACAAAAAAAGACATATACCACATAATTCTACTCATATGAGTTACTCAGAATAGTAGGTGTACAGAGAAAGTAAAACAGCAGTTGCCTGGAATTATGAGGAAAGGAGAACACTTTCCATTTTGTAAGATGAAAACAATTGTGGAAATGGTTGGTGGTAATAGTTGCACAGCAACATGAATGTACTTAATGCTGCTGAACTCATAAAAAGGACTAAAATGTTGATTTTTATACCTTTTTAAATAAAAATAAATTTTAAATAAAATTACAATCTACAATACTGAGAGCTACCCTAGATCTTGTCCTCCATTGTTTGTCCCAGATCAACATATCTAAAAGGTATTTCATTCATGCAGCAAACTGGCACACTTTCATTCTTTCTAGGAAACCAAAGGTAAGTCAAATGATTCTTTGCCCTTAAGGAAGGCAACCGATATACACAAGTAGCCTTACTACAAGGCAGAGGATAACATGTGCCGTGAAGCAAGACAGGGACAAGCAAGTTATCTTCAGAAGTCAGGGGTGCTGCTCCTGGTTTGGGAGTTCAGGAAAAGTTCCAAAGAAGAGATGGAACTGGGGCTTGACATGAAGAATGAGAGCCTTTCCTGCTGAAACATGAGGGTTTTAAAAGATGTTTCTAGGTAGAAATAACAGTAATTTGGGTACAGATGACAAAGCATTTTGTTTGGTTGATGGGAATCATGCATTGGGATGAGTAGAAAAGATGATAGACACGGGGCAAGGAAATCCTATCTTTATTTCATAGAGGAGAGATGACTATATATGTTGGCTTCTGTGGTGCCCAGGACCCCTATAAGCACATCCCAAGTTCTCAAAATCTGTCACCTCCTTCAGCAGCCAGCAGCATCTGGAGGTCTTCTTAGCATCAATCATGAGGAAAGAGTCCCACTCTATTCCCAACACCACTTCTTGCACACCACCATCACCTACGTTTCTTCCCAGGACACGAGGAACCACAGCAAATATGCAAGTACCTCAAAAGTCCTTTGGTTATTGGTGCAGACCAGTCCTAATGCCCCAAAATCCCAGGTGATAACACCTGCTCCCAGATGAGGTCTGACTAGAGCAGGGCTTCCCTTCTAAATGAACACCAACCCACCTTCCCAGCACAACCCTATGCGTGGGCATTCAGAGCATTCAACCATGTCCTTGTCTATATGGAAGACAAGTAAACAGTACAAATAATTTAGGAAAAAAGGAAGAAAAATGTACAAGGAGACCTAATCAAAACAATGTATTCAATTGAGTCCAATTTTAAGAAATTATTTCAAAGTTCTAATTGCTATAAGTGATGAAACAATTCATGACAGAAATTGCAATCACCAAAGAAATGATCGGTTCTGCAACACCAATTTTAGTGACATTTATAATACACAAGAAATCATGAAGCTTAATTATTTGAATTTACTGGGGCTACAGATGCTGTGTTGAAATCTAATTAAATAGATCCACTGAAACTGGCCAGCTGAAGAAGTGGCAGAGTTGCTGAACCGTGCACTGGTTTTTAAAAGCAGTGCATGAATGGCCTCCAAATAGGCAGTGAATAATAATCTATCTTTCTTCTTCAACTGTCATTTGGAAAAAACAGAGACATTTCAATATTGATCTTTAGTTCTTCACAATAGAATTTACTTCAACTCCTAAAACACATCTGCCATCCTGATGATATCCTATAGATCTACAGGATAAATGGAAACTCTCCCCCTCTTTACCTTTCGGTTCTTAGATCCAAACTACATCAGATCTTAGGGGAGTAGGTACAAATACTTAAGTAGTTGAAAAAAGATTTTCAGTCTCTTAAGCATGTTAACTTAAATATTAATAGCCTAGACAGTTGTACAATTCCTGAAATATCAATGAATTGTTTGCTTAACTATTAAGTATTTCAAGAAGATTCTGGTCATAAAAGTAAAAAATGCTTGAAGAAGGAAATACAGGAAACCCATAAAGGTACAAAGAAGAAAACTGGGATTGCTTGCTAACAATTTCACCAACCACATATGACCATAATTAAGATTTTTATCTCTGTCTTTCCACTGCATTTTCTAAGCATACACATTTGTCATATAATTTTTATTCTATCACTAAACATTGTAGAAAGTATAGTATATCAAATACATTTAACATGATTTCTTTAAACAAACTTCTATTGCTATATTTATAGCTTCTTCCCAATTTTTAAACTGTCACCAATAAAGTGACTCATAGTCACACAGGTAAACCTATGGCTGCTTATCTCATTAATTCCTTAAGGGCAATGTTCTGAAAGAAACTCTTGGAACAACGTTCGTTGCCTTTTTAGGGCTTCTAATAATCTGCCAAACTCCTTTAACTAAGAGTTATACCAATCTACATTTCTACCAACAGTGTAATGAACAGTCCAAATTGATAACTATCTTTTTTACTTTCCAACATTACTAATCTTTCAATAAACATCTTACAATTTTTTTCTGTATTTCTCTTTATTCTACATATTTTCGATATACCATTTTGTCTCCTGTTGTTTACAGTTCATTTCCTTAGGTTATATCAAGGATTCTTTGAAAACACGATTCTCTTAAGGAGCACACATGGACCATCACATGAAATGTATTTCTGAAGTAAGATGAGAAGCATTGAAATGGTCACAATTTCGTCATATTTGTTAGCTTATTCTACTTGTTCTGTTAATTGCCAGTTTACAGCCTTTGCCAATTTTCCCACTAGGGTTTTAATTTTGTTCCTATTTATTTATACATTAACAAATTAATCCTTTGTTGCATGTATTTTTTTCAAAGTTTTTCTTAATCAGCATCTTAATTTCAGTTTCTTGGGGGAAGTTTTAGACCTATAGAAATGTTAATTATATGGGAAACTATGACCCATTTTCCTCCCTTGTTATTTTGTTTCTATTAATTTCCCTACTATCAGAATCAGGTACAATTTTTCCTAGTTTTCATTTTTTATGATTACAATTGTTCCTTCCAACCAGAATAAATTTTGGATTTAAATAAATCCAACCAAAATTTATTTTGGTATATTATGTAAGGAATGGCTCTAATCATACTTTTTCCAAGTAGATAATTGAGGATATATTAAGTAATTCATTTTTCCCCTCATTGTGCACTAAGCCCTTGTTTGTGTTAGGCTGTTTCTGAACCACACTATTCCATGCATGGGTATGTTTCTGCACTGATAACCACATGGTCTTAATTAGCATCATCTGAGTATATGTTATATCCAGAAATGCAAATCTCCTCTTATTATACATCATTTTCAAATTTTTCTTGGCAATTCCAGCCACTTTTTTCTTCAAGTATTTGAGAAAAATTTGACACATTCCAAAAAAAGAAGAAAGAAAATCCCAGTTGAGATGTTGATTAGAATGGAGTGAAATGATACATTTCTTTGGAAAGAACTGACGTCTTTATTGCACTGAGAGAAAACGGAGGCACACATCTCCATTTATTCAAGTCTTCTTTTATGTCTGTCAGTAAATTTTTGTGATTTTCCTCATATGGATTCTCCAACATTTCTTGCTATGTTACTCCTGTGTTTTATATATTTTTACTCCTAAGAAATCTACTTCATGCAAGGAATGTCTGAGATGGTATGCCTACATTTCAACGCCACATTGTGAAAGATAGAATTGTTTCTCCAGAGCCTGACAGAAAGGGCTTAACATTTCCTAAATTAATAAATAGAAAAATGGATGGATGACAAATGCATCCAAAACCCCTAGCATCCATGTGGAAGTACGTTGCTAGACCATGCAGCAGACCCAGGATGATTCTCTTATGCTAAGTGCCAACTTGATATTTCCAAGGACAAATAAATCATCCTAAAACAATTACACAACTATCTATGGTAGTTCTGCAACCAGAGTGCACTCTCTACCTCTTCAGATCCTCCATTCCATTCCGAAGGGTGGGCACAATCAAGATAAAGTCTTTCTAGGGAACTTTAGTTTTAAATAGAGTAACAATAGCCTTTGGAATTAAGCCAGGAGACATCTCCCCATGAAAACCACCCCTAAGTCTCTGAATTAGAGCCTCCTGTGCACTCTCTGAGGACCTGAGTTCAATCCCCAGCACTGCAAAAATGGGAGAAGGGCATGGCAATCCACTCCTGAAGCAATCCTGAAACAATTAGCCATTGAAAACCCTATGAGGGTCGCTCTAAGTCAGACTCAACTTGACGACACCTAACAACAAACAGCAAGTCTTTGAATAGAGGAGATGAAGGATATTAAAAGAGAGATTTGAAATTAAGGAGAATTTTTTTAACAATTTTATGGAGATATCACCCACCTAATATATAATTTGCCCATGTAAAATATACAACTCAATGGTTTTCAGTGCAGATTTGTGCAAATATCACCACAATAAATTTTAGAATATTTTTATCACCTCAAAAAGAAGTACTATACCTATTGTAAGACTTTATAATCATGGTAAAATACCTTCAACATAATTTACCATCTTAACTATTTTTCAATCTAATGTTCTATAGTGGGAGGTCTATTCACATTGTTCTGTAACTCATCTCCAGAACATTTTCATCTTGTGAAACCAAGACTGTACATGTTAAACAACTCCCCCATTTGCCCCTTCCAAGCCCCTGGCATCTGCCATTCTGCTTTCTCTATGAGTTTTGACTATTCTAAGTATTTCTTATCAGCAAGATCACATAGTATTTGTTATCTGTGTATGACTGGCTTATTTCATTTAGCAAAATGTTCTTGAGGGAGAAGGGCCTGGCAATCCACTCCCAAGGCAATCCCGAAACAGTCAGCCATGGAAAACCCTATGAGGGTCGCTATGAGTCAGATACTGACTCAACGGCACCTAACAACAACAATAACAATGTTCTTGAGGTGCATCTATGTTGTTATGTGGGTCAGAGTCTCACTCCTCTTTAAGGTTGAACACATTATAAGCTTTTTTAAAAGGAAGGGAGGGTGAGAGGAGGAGAAGGTAAAAAGGGAGGGGAGAACGATCCCAACACTTGGGTGGTTCCTACACTGGTCCAGTCACTAGACAATAGTGACCTTGCCCCAAGCAGAGACAGGGAAAGAGACAATAGTAGATGCACTCCAGATACATTTTTGAGTGAGGAATATAATTAAAGATAGAATGACAGGACTTGCTGATGAATTTGATGAGGCAGTAAGGGAGAAGAAAGCTCCAGGGCAACATGTCGAGTTAACACAGAGAAAAGACTGCTGCGGATAGACACGCAGTTTACTACCACAACTATTTGTCTTTGTCAGAAAACTTCATTTCCAAATTTTATTTCAAAGTACTTATATGTCTGTGCATGTCCGTGAATGTGGATGTGCACACGCACACACACACACACACACACACACACACACACACACACACACGAAAGCCACAAAGCTGAACCTGGGGACCTCTCTGAATTCTCACCAGTAGATTAAAAAGGAAGATGAAGAGTTCCTTTCAGTCAAAGTGAGCTGAAGGACAGACAGCTGCACTGCCTGGTGTAGTTAGGGAATGATCACACAGACAATTGCTCCCCGGTGATGGTTCAAACAGCCACTGCTCAGGTCTCCCAAGTCAAATCAGCTGTAAAAAGCCACTTTAAAACAGGAAGAGTGTACAGACAGTTTGGTTTCTCCAGGCAGGGCCCAAGAGCCTAAGTCATGACCTGAGAGGGCATGTAGGAAGAGTTAAGAGGACACAGTCTAGAGCCAGGCACTAACTCTACCACCAAACAGCCATGCAACCAAGTGCAATTTTTATCACTGGAACTTCAGTCTCCTTCTTTGTAAAATCAAAATAATCAAACCCAACTCTTAGGACCAGGGCAGCAAATGGTGGGGGTAGGTGGAATACATGAAACAGGAAAGATGGGGGAGACAGAGCATGGGAGAGAAGGAAAGGGAGAAGGTTGGAGAGAGAGAAAGAGAATGTGTGTTGTACAGATTGGTAAACTACACCAGGTATTTTCTGTTGGGTAACTAGAAAGATATATTAACATGCAAAATCAAGGAAAAAGGGATTAAAAATGGCTTCTATGTTCAGCCATTATGAATGAAGACATGTACAAGACTAATGGCTAAAGACACTGGAATGACATTATTCTAATGAACCCCACACCCAATCCAAGATGAATACCTCAGTGGTAACAAAGGCAGACTATTTCAGGACATGTCTGTCTTTTGGCCCATCCTTTTGAAATATGACCAACAAGTTCATTGAGTCCTTTTGAAGACCCTAAACTTTATACTTGAAGGCACCTAACAACAACAACAAACAACAAACTTTATACACCATAAATCACAAAAGATTACCAGGTTTTCCTAGGAGCTTAAGGTCCTTGTGCTCAAGACTTACATGGCACTAGGTACCCAGGATTAGGTACCCAGGGCTGATGTCAAACTGTGCATGTCCTAGTTTGAACAAAACTAGAGAGAGCACACACATGCCATCCCACCCATTCTCTGCCCTCTTCGCTCTTCCTTCTCTTTCTTATCTGTCAGGCAGCCACGTGCAAGCCACCCCTTTTCTCTAGGCTGCCATCTTCTCTGGTTGTCCAAGTTACTTTTCCTTCTAAAGAGTTTGTTTAACTTTTCTTCAGGTCTCTGTGGCTTTATCTTCCCCTGGGGAATACAAATAACCTTATGCCAATATACCCAGAGAACCAAGGTTTCTCCAAGTTCCTTTAGGTTTACCTAAACTTTTCCAGCTGCCTCAGTTTTCCCTCATAATTATTCCTTACAGGTGTACTATCTTTCACAGTAAACCCTGCCTTTATTCTGTACTGTGTAACTTCTGAGCTGGGTATAAATACTTCACATGCCAAACACAAAAACCAAGGCTTGCTGCCAGATTCCTAAACCTGTGCACCCCCACTCCAGTGACAGTTCCAACGCTAAAGGAAGAGTTTCTGCACTAAATAGTTATGTGACAATAGGCAAGTCACCTCCTTTTGCTTGTCCTTGACTTCCTCATTCATTCAAGTCCCAAGTGACCTGACTGAACTGAATAGTAAACTAGCAACAGGGAAAGCAAAGAACCAACCCATCTAACACTGCAAATTCAAAAAGGCTGAGGAATCCATGCAGTCAGGTCCCCAGATCCCCTCCACCATGCTGCATGGCTAAGCTACCTGCTCCTCCTTTACCATGGCAAAATCTAGGAGGTTTATGAGCAGGTCTATCAGAGGGTCTCTTTACTAAGGAACCCCAGGCAAGGGCTGGGACACTTTACTTAAAATAGTCAGATTAAGCAAGCAAAGAGGGATGCGGAGACAACCCACACAGACCCCCTACCCGCTCCTGCCCACCAGCTCCCAGGAACACTGGCAGCCCCTCCTGTATTCTTCACACAGGAAATGGTAGAGTCTTCTCTGGGAGTCTGGCAGCCCAAGAGAACAAATCTACAGATACGAGCACTGATGCTTCATCTGGCAAGCCAGCCAGATCACCCTTCAGTGAGGATGGGAGTTGACAAGCTCACCCACACACCAAAGGCTCAGAGCAGCTTCGGTCCCCTTACAGATGGACCAGCAACTATTATCAGCCATTGGAGAAAAGTTGTTCACGGGAAAACAGAGATAAATTCTGAGCAGAAAATAAGAAACCTGAAAGAGCAAAGATTCTAAAGGGAGAGGAAGAAACTTAAAGATAACTATAATTAATATCATCAGAGAAATAAGAATATTGTAACTAATAAACAAGAATAGTGTGGTATAATAAAAGAACATTTGAAGACACCCCCCCCAAAGGAGAGAGAGCTTGAAAAGTTAAATTTAAGTATTTGAGTATATTCAAAAAAATGAAAAACTTCATAGAGTTCAATATGAACATGAGAAAATCTCCTAGAAATTAGAGAATGAAGGAGAAATAGGGAGTGAAAGGAGGAAGAAGAGAGGAAGGGAAGGAGGTTTTCATAGCCCAGGAAGGTAACCAGAGGGAAAAATATGTACAGCTAACTTTGGAGGGATGTTCACTAAAGAGCAAAGCTAACACACTAACACTGGACACCATGGTTCATGGCTATAATCCCAGCAATTTAGGAAGTAGAGACAAAAGGATCGCAAGATCGAGGCCAGAGAGAGCCTATGTAACTTAGTGAGACTCTGACTCAAGATAAAAATAAATAATGGGCTGGGAATGCAGTCCAGTGGCAGAGCACTTGCAAAGTAAATGTGAGGCCCTAGTTTAACCTGAAAGTACCAAAAAAAAAAAAAAAAAAAGTAAAACTAACACCAACAACAGGAATGGTCAGATAACAGACTTTTAGACTTTCACAGTGAGATTTTTTTATGCCATGAGTTGTTGTAGCCCCTGCCATTAACTGTTTTACTGTTTATAATAGCTTTTTTATTTTTTTAAGTTTATTAAAAAATCTCATTATACAGGTTAATGAGTTTCACTGTGACAATTTCACACGTGCATATAACATGTTGTTGTTGTTGTTAGGTGCTGTCGAGTCGGTATCCGACTCATAGCGACCCTCATAGGGTTTTCAATGGCTGACTGTTTCAGGATTGCCTTGGGAGTGGATTGCCAGGCCCTTCTCCCATTTTTGTGGTGCTGGGAATTGAACTCAGGACCTCAGAGACTGCAGCACAGTGCTCTACCAACTGAGCTAAATCCCAGCGCATATAACATATTTTGAGTATATTCAAAATATGACAATTACCCCAATTACCCTCCTCGGTCCTCCCAGCTCCTATCTCCCTGCTCCTCTTCCTCTTCTCTAATGGTCCCCTTCTACTTTCATGGGCTTTTTTGGTTGGTTGGTTGGTTGAAGGGAATTTTAAATCTGAACCACATTATGGGGAAGTGTTTATATAAATGGAAAGAAATAGTATAGTGATTTGGCTCCCTGGAAATTTTATTTTTGATATCTAAATTTGATTCAAACTTTTATTTTTATAATCTGCCGGTTGCATTTTTTTCCCCAAATAATCTATTGCTCCATAAGCAAATTCCAGGAAAAAAATAAGTTTGTCTACTATGGGAACAGGGGCTGGGATTTAGCTCAGTTGGTAGAGCGCTGCGCTACAGTCTCTGAGGTCCTGAGTTCAATTCCCAGCACCACAGAAATGGGAGAAAGACCTGGCAGTCCACTCCCAAGGCAATCCCAAAACAGTCAGCCATTGAAAACCCTATGAGGGTCGCTATGAGTCAGATAGAGACTTGACGGCACCTAACAACAACAACAATTATGGGAAGAGAAAGATAAATGCCTTATGAAAATGATGCCTATTGCCTCAGATCCTGCTAAGTGAGCAAGAGAGTACTGAGGTGCAAAGGAAGCACCCACTGCTGCCATTCAGCCCCAGGAGGCTTCCTTTGTTTCATGACAGTCAGAGGGCACTAATAGTTCCTTAATAACCTGAAGAGTAAAGGAGATTTACACAAGACAAGTGATCCTTGTCACTTGTCTGAAAGTGCCCTAGCATTCAACACAACCATTCCCGTGATTCTGGGTAGAAATAAGTGAGCCACAATCAAACACTCAATCTCAGTACATCTGAGAGGAAACCCGCCCAATGACCCCTGGAAGACTGATGAGGCCTCTCCAAACTCTGTAATCTTCTTTCCCAAGGGTTTTGGGCCTTTGCCACTGAGACACCGGAATTGGTAGCCCAGGAAAATCATGGGGTAGGAGGCAGAGGGCTGCTTCAGCTACTCCCTCACTCTCCTCAAGACCTAGCCAAACTTTAAAACTCATAGAAGGCAAGATAGGCAATACACTCCATCATATAGGCATTGGAAAAGATTTCCTTAATAGGACCCCAATTGCTCAAGAAATTGCAATAGGAATAGATAAATGGGACCACATCAAATTAAGAAGCTTCTGCACAGCAAAAGAAACAATTAACAGAATCAAGGAAACCGCCACAGAATGGGAAAAAATCTTCGCATTTTATACATCTGACAAAGGTCTAATTACTAGAATTTATAAAGAACTCAAGAAAAAAAAACCCAAAAACCAAACAACCCAATACACAAATGGGCA
>VMDO01001696.1:50939-195875 GCA_007922755.1 Pedetes capensis | reverse complement strand
AAAAAAAAAAAAAAAAAAAAAAAAAAAAAAAAAAAAAAAAAAAAAAAAAAAAAAAAAAAAAAAAAAAAAAAAAAAAAAAAAAAAAAAAAAAAAAAAAAAAAAAAAAAAAAAAAAAAAAAAAAAAAAGGTCCCAAGGTGCAGCACAGCGGTTCAGCACCTACCAAACAAACAAGCAGGCACAGAACCCTGAGTTCAAACCCCCATACAAAAAAGAAAAAATTATAATAATAAAAATAAAGATAAAATAAAAATTAAAAAAAGTAAAATAAAAAGAAAAAAACAAAGAAAATAGACTAAAATATAAAATAAAATAAAATTCCAGACTTCACAGATAGACACTCTCACATTCATATAAAATCTCTTGTAGTCAGGTGCAGTGATGGATGCCTGGAATCCTAGTCGCTTGGGGGATAGGGGTAGGAGGGTTGCAATCCCGAGATCTGTGCAGCCCAGCAAGACCCTGTCTCAAAAAGCAAAAAATATATGGGTTTGGGGCACAGCGTGTCAGTCCAGCTTCCACAAAGGAAGCAGGCTCAAGGCCCTGGGTTAACCCCCATTAAAAAAAGAAACATATTTTCTTGAAGGTGGAGTCTGAACTGGGTGTACCCAGTTCGACCAGGTGGATACTCCAGGGTGCAGTGCTCCCTATAGAGCTCAGGGTGGCAGTATTTCCACACAATCCCCAATAACAGTCGGTCTTATTGGGTCGATATGGCCAAACACTTCATAGTAACCTGGATTTAATTGGGGCCCCGAGTGTCCAAAGAGACTGTTCCATGAAATATTCTGTGACTATTGTATTATTCGAGAGGCAGTGGAACCTGTGGGGTCTTCCCTGGAGTTCTCCCTGTCCCATGTAGATCGGGTGCCAATTCCCCAAATCAGGGATTTCCTCCCCAAAACCTACAGCATGTGGGGAATATGGCTGATATCGTGGAGTTTTTATTGCAGGGTTTTCCACCCACTTGGGAGGACCATATCCTCTTGTGGGCGGGATGCTCTCCCGCCGACCCAGAGGGAATCTGAAACAGATTTTGTCGTGTGCTGTGAATGTGCTCGGAACTGCTCTGCTTGTGGCTAATTGTGATGCTAGGCTCTGCTGAAAAGGAGCTCTCTGTCCTCGCGGGGCTCAGTCACCTCCACAAACCCCAGATTTCTCCACAGTACAGTGGGGTGATTTGGGCTCACCTCTGGCGTATCTGGCATCCGGGTATATGTATGCCCATATATCTGTGGAGTTCTCGACTGTAGACCTGACCGCCACAACAGGAGGGAGGGAGCTGAGTAGCAGCTCTAGGCGCGGATTGCTGGCACTGGCTTCCCCTTTGGCTCCGCAGCTGCTATGGATGGTGATTACGTGTGCCACCTCAAGCTGACACACCTATAATCTGCAGTCTGTGTCCCGCAGGCAAGGTGAGAGTGTGCTGCCAAGGTAGCACTCCGTGCTGGGTCTGGGCCCTGTGGGTACATGTGTGCGAAGTCCCCTCCAAGTCTCTGGGATTCTATCTCCTGTCTGTGTGATGGTGAAATGGCGGTGGTCTCGCTGCTGGCCACTATGTAGCTCTTCCGAAGCCAAATCCTTGATTTCAGTGAACGCCTAGTTTCATTCTCTATCTTTCAAACTAAATGATCACTGTTTCTATTTATTCAATTTGAGTTTTAAACCCCTAATCGAGGCTTCCCATTACTCTGGAACAGAAGGCATGTGTTATCTGTCCGCCATCTTGAGTTTGTGATCTCACACCCTGGACCCTTTGACCAATTCCTGATTTACCCTCAAGCTACCTTTTCTGTTGTTCTGTTAGGGGTTTCACTTTAATGGTTGTAATCTCTTTAACAATTTTAGCTTCTTTGTCCACATCTGCTTATTTTAAAACTCTAACCAAGTTCACTCTCCTTTTCTTGCCAAAATGCTGGTTTTTCAAATATTTCTGCTCTGCATTTTGCCCTAGATTGTCATTGTATACTTGGCTAAAAGCATCCAGTAGCAACCATATTACAGTCTCAATGGTATGTTGTCTTGAAATTTCTTTCACTAAATTAATTTTTCCATTACTTTTGAACTCAGGCTCACTTAAATTTTTAGGACATGAGAAGAATGCAGATAAACTATTTTCCAGGATGTTACATGAATGGCCTCTAGTTTAATTGCCAGTGAAGTCCTTGTTTCCATTTGAAACCCTAGCAATCCTTTCTTTACTGTCTGCATCTCTGGTCTTCTGGTCTTCCAAAATCTGACTAGGATGGCCTCAGCAAAGGAAACCAAGAGATTACCAGAACCAGTGCCTGTAACAAAACCCTTAAGACCTGCCACCTGTGACCTACTTCTTTCAGCTGGGTCCCACCACCTGGGGTTCCATAGCCTCCCAAAACAGTGCCACCACCTGGCGACCAAGCATTCAAATGCATGACCTTTGGGGGACATTTTAAATTTAAATCATAATACCATTATTGCTTAGAATTTTCCTTTGTTATGATTCTCTTTTATTTTTCCATATGTCCTTTAAAATCAGCTTGAGAAGTAATAAAGAATATAAAGAATGCTATTGTTATTTTTCTTGAAATCACATACATTTATAAATAAGTTAATGTAGTGAGAATATACCTCTTTTATCTAAGGAAAGTTACGCATTTTGACTTAATGTGAATCTTCTCTTTAGTTTCTATATTTGCATTAAAAATTATCTTCATCTAAATTTTTTAAGCTTATAAATTATTTAATCTTTTTTCTTATTACATCTATAGTTTCTAATTTATTATTTTTAAATAAAAGGCTACACATCCATATAGAATTTTTTCCTCAGTCACATTACAATGCTTATTAGTAAGAGGCTACGTATGGTGAGTAGGATCTCACCCCAGCTTCAGTCACCCTGCCTTTGAATGCCATCCCTGCCACTTACTGGCTACTATTGTGAGGATTAAAGATAATTTATTAAAAATTCTTAGAATTGTGCTTAATCAAATTAAGTACTGAATCTCCAATCAGATAGTAGTATAGAATTTTTCCTTATTTCAGAAAAAGAATTTTGATGTTTTCCTATTTCTATACTTGGGAAAACTTTAAATAGAATCTTCTATTTTTATGCTAATATAAAGAATAATGTAAATAAAATAAGGCAGGTACAGAAAGTCAAATACTGGCATCTCACTTATATATGGAATCTAAAAAAGCTAGTCTCATAGAAACATAATATGGAATATTGGTTACCAGATGCTAAGGAGGGTAGAGGAGGAAAGGAATATGGAGAAACATTGTTCAGCAGTACAAAATTAGTGTTAGGACAAATAAGTTCTGGTGTTCCTTAGCTCAGTAAGTGACAAAAGTTAATAATGTAGTATATATTTCAAAATAACTAGAAGAGATAATTCTGATTGTTCCCTCCACAAAGAAATGACAAGTGTATGAGGTGATATGTATGCTAAATACTATGATATGATCATTATAAAATGTATACATGTATCTAAAAAATCACACTGTACCACATGAATATGTACAATTATGTGTTAATTGAAACAAAATTAAAATAAGATGAATGAGATATATTTTACTCCCTGAAGTGGGACTTTTCTCTTATCCGCCAAGTCATCTTATCCTCCAAATCTCTTTTGATAGAATAATAATTATTCAAATTCTACAAATGTGGAATCTATTAATTATAGAGGTTAATGAAGCATCTAGGGCAACCTGTACATTTAGGCTCCCCTACTCTGCATCCAAAGATCAAGATTTGAACATATTAACATAGTAAAAACACTTTGGGGCTTTATTTGGAAATACATGCTGTTTTAACTTCAAATATAACTCTAACTCTTCCACAGTCATTGATTAATCAAATTTGTTTGTAACACTTTAATATAAAATGTGTAAAATTTACACTTCAGTTTGAGACAATTATAGGTTTAAAGAAAGAAAAGAAATACTACTGCTGCTTTTGACCCTTTTAGATAATCTTTATTCTTTGTTTCTTTCTTCTCTTTATCCCTATTACTACTATTATAATTTTGGCCTAGGGAATAACTGACCTCAGCCACCATGACAGCCTGAAAATGGTCTCCTGGACACCAGTCCTGTCCTTTTAGCCATTTTCCACACCACCCTCTGAGCGATATAATGCAAATTTGACCACATTTTCTTTTCTGTAGGACTTAGAGCTTGTTAGGTCCATCTCAAGGCTCTCTTTGCTTAAACCTCTTTAATATCCAGCCTGAAATCTTGCTAGAATTCTCTGGCAATACCAGTTGCACAAAGTTTTCCTGACCACACAAAGTGCCTTTTCATCCTTGTGAATTTGGCCCCTTCATACCCATACCCCATTTTCCTTTCTCCTGTCTTTACCTGGCTCACAATTTATTTTCTCCATCAAGGGCCCTCTTTATTTCTGACTGCTTATTGTTTGGGCTCTTCCCTGTGCTCATATTCTCTCTCTGTGTATTCTTCTCTCCTACTGTTCATCCTCTTGTGCAACCTTTTTCTGGGACTGTGGGTACCTTGAGGACTGTGACCACATGTTACTTAACTTTATCTCTGTTACCTAGCACTATGCCTCACATACAAGAGGTTCCCCAAAGATATTGACTCTATGAAAGAATGGACAAATTCTTCCCTCTTGTCCTTCTTCAAACACATCTAAGCAATTTTTACTGAATAAATCTTGAGTAAGATTATATGACATATTAGGAATCCGGAATTTTAATCCCCATTCTATGTTTGATTCACTCTGGAACCTGGCCTATCTCTGCAGGTGTCTTTATGGGTATATAAATCTCCAGGTAGATTTTAGGCCTGGGTCAGCTCAGTATTGGGGTAAAATTAAGTCTCTTATTAAAGTCTAGTTCTTAGAACTCAGGGGCTGGGCTTTAGCTCAGTGGTTAGAGCGCTGCGCTGCAGTCTCTGAGGTCCTGAGTTCAATTCCCAGCACCACAAAAATGGGAGAAGGGCCTGGCAATCCACTCCCATGGCAATCCCGAAACAGTCAGCCATTGAAAACCCTATGAGGGTCGCTATGAGTCGGATACCGACTCGACAGCACCTAACAACAACTTAGAACACAGTCCTGTCTTACCTCATCATAGACACTTTCTTACTCTTTACAATTCCCTCCTTTAATAATTTTACCTGGAGATTTCCATTGTGGTTTTTAAGCAACTGACTTACATAGGTAAGGTATGGTAGATATATGCACTAAAAAGGACATATGATGTAGTTTGAAACTCATATTAAGTAAAAAATATATATGTATTTCCCTAGCATTATCTCTGTGGCTACCCTGCCTCCCTTTCCAGATGTTAAGGTCCTTTTCATCCTTTTCTCCAGCTGATGTCTGGATTCTCTTAGAGTGGTAGGCAGGATGGTGAGAAGCCCTCCATAGGACCCCATAAGACCATAAAAGACAAACCATTTTGGTTACTGATGATGTCATTGCTCACTTCTGCAATACCAGGTTTACTGTCCTAATGCATTGGGGACTAGTAGAAGAATAATAGGCATAGCATGGTATTTGATTCAATTTAAGACATTTAACCTCCCCCCCATTTCATTTTCCTCTGTTTTCTTTTAAGCATTTGAAGTTGCTTCAGGCTTTGAAATTGTCATTTCATCAACTCACACTTTCATATATGGTTATAGACTATAACAATATACTATCATACCAAAAGTTACTTTATTGTTATAGAAGTTAGGAATATGTAAAGAAAAAAGCCCATTAAAATAAAATCCTCAGATATTTCTGTTCCAGCTTCTTGTTTTTTACATGAGGTGGTAGAATATTGAGGCTAATTTTTCATGTCATTTGAAATATAATTTTCTTAGGAAAGTTTTTCTTTTGCTTGATCCTAATGTCTATCGTGAGTACTATAGTCTAGTCATGCAAAAATTCTGTGATAAGAAATCTGAACAAACAGAGGTGGGGTAAAGAGGATCCTTTGTACTCAAGTCCTGCTGCTGTGCTTCACCTCAGTATTAATTAGAGCTTTGCTAGAGGTGGAAGGTGAGTGTTTGAGAGTCTTAATTCAATCCCCTTCTGATGTTCAGAACCTACATACAGCTTCTGTGGCCTTCTGACGGTGATGGGTCTGCTGCTACTTTTATTTTCTTTCAGTTTATCTTTTCTTGGTATTGTTTATAGCCAGTGAATTATTTTAAAGAAAACACTTTTGTAACTATCACCCAGGCCAAGAGATGGAACGTTGCCAGACACCCTGGAAATGCCTTGGTGAGGCCTGTTTCCATTATAAACATGCCCATCAGAATAGCCACTATGCTGACTTTTATAGTAATAACATACTTGCCTTTTATTTTACAAACTTGTTAAGATTTGTAAAGACTACATCCTTGTACATTATTATATCTCAAACTTTTCCATTACAAATGTTCATATGTTTAGATTCTCCTTTAATCTGTAGCTGTCCCCCATCAGATCCCTTAATTTTCCTAACAATTAACTGGTTCAAAGACCTGACCTAGGCAATCTAAGCTGCTAATTGTCTGGATTTTGTTAACAGTATATTATTGGTTAAGTTCTGATATCCTTCTTTCCTTTCTACTTCCTGAAAAATTGCAGCAGGAACCAGAGAGTTGATCAGACTTGTGTTTGACATTTTGGCAAGACTACAGGTGACACATAATGTCTGATTTCTCTGATTTTATTAGCAGACATTAATACTCAATATGTACATCCATTAATTTATTAAATGGGGAGAAGTTATAAGTAGTGACAGTCTGTCATTCAAAGAATTAATATCTGGAATATTCTTATAAACAGATACTTTATTTCATTTATTATTTGGTTAATCTGTAGTATAGTGATATAGGAAAGGCAGAATAAGTGCTTGGTTTCTTTAGTTACTGTTTTCAGAAGGTGTTCAATTAATCAACTCACACAACAACAACTTATAACTCAGTCCTAATTTAATTAATTAAATATTATGAAGTGATAGATTTAGACATATTTGTGGATTCCAATCCGTGGACAATTATTTTTCTTGTTGATGATAAATTGTCCCATCTTTGGTCAGTAGAAACCTCATAAAGTTGGCTAGTCCTATTAGCATATTTCTAGTATTGTTAGCTTCTTTTTGATAAACTATTTCTGGCTCATCTTATACATATCCTCTCCCAAACAAAATCAGCCAATCTTCCAAGAAGCTATCTTTCATTTAATAGGAAAAGACTAATCTAAATCACAATCTTGTTGCTAATAATACATTTTTAATATTACAATGCCCCTTCTTTAGTTGTGTTTGACTAGTGCTGTAGATGGGATATTTGGGTCACCCAAAATTCATGTTTTGAAATCCTACCCCACAAAGTGATGAAATTAGAAGGTGATACCTTTGTGAGGTGATCAGGTTATGAAGTGGATTAGTGCCCTTAGAAAAGCGACCCCAGGCCCCTTTTACCATTTGAGTACACAATGAGAATATGGCTTTCTATGAACCAGGTGCTCATTAGAAAACAAATTAGTCTTAATCTCGAACTTCCTAGTTTCCACAATTTATGTAAGACATAAATTTCTTCCTTTATAAACCATCTAATTTATGACATTTTGTTATGGTAGCCTGAATGGACTAAGACAATTATTGTTTTAAAACTGGTGGCTTATTTTCTGATATTTCCATCAGTTATTTTCTGATCTTTGATCAGACATTAACCTTCCTTCATCTCTATTTACTTTTGATTCCTTTCCTACTAGTTTCTTCTCAGCATGGGTTTCTGTCCAAGAAGAAAGCCCTCTCTAGTCAGTTCTATAAGGTGTGGACTTCCCTAGGATCTAGACAACTCAGATTGTTTAGTTCTTAATGCAGTTTCCTCGTATTCACTCACTGTCAGGGTAGGCAAAATTCCTCCTAACTTTAGGTTGTTTTCAAATACACTTGCTATGATTTCCATGAGTATATGCTGGCTATCATAGATGTCTCTTGTGCTTCAGACTATTGGATATCCTATTGTTTTCCCTGGCCTTCTTTGCACAAACACTGACACATGTAGGTCTGGTGGTTGGTGGTGATTTGTCTCCATTCTTTTTGTGTTTTATGATTTGTGGGGATGCCCTGTCACTTAGTTTATTATAAATGCTATCCATAGTTTTTAATTTGCTATCTAATTAGTTTATAAAGATTCAGGGAGATGAAAAAAAAAACTATGTAGTCACTATATTCCCAGAATTCCCCCATCCCTACCCCATGGAGTAAGAATAGGAAGAAGTAGTCCCATGAAAATTGCTTTTTTAGTTCTAGGCTTTTTATCTTTTGTATGAGCTTAGTAGTTTTATCACTAGTATAACTCATGTTTAGTTGATATGTAATCATAGCATGGATGATAGTACTGTCATTTAAGAGTAAGATTTTTTAAAAATCACAGGATGATCATCAGCCACGTTACTATTATATGTCCATCCTTGCTTTCATTTTTCCTATTATATATTTTCTCTTTTTCTCTAGATAGTGCCCCATTACACTCAGAATTTTATATACACCTCTTAATGCTTTGTAGCCTTCTTGGAGCCAGCTAATAAACAACTACCAATGACCTTCTTGTGCTTTTCTCTAACTCAACCCAAGCCTGCTTTTATGTAGATGGTTAAGATGCCTCATGATATAAAACAGTGACTTTATTTGATTAGCTTTGTCAAAGATAATTAAACAAAATTATTTTGGTCTATAAATGCAGACATCAATATGTTTCACTTTGTCCCTGAGTTTAAAATTTAAGTTTAGTTTTAAACATTTGTGGCTAAGGGAAATGTGTGAGGAAAGTTGTCTTGGCACCTATAAATAACCTGACAAAGAGACTTGTTGCTTAACCAATGCCTAATGTGTTCATTTGGAATGCTCTGATGCTCAATTTTATTAGACATTTACAAAACAACACTTGTTTTTGCCTTGCATTGTAATTAGTGTAATTAGAGTTTATGTGTGAAGTATCATATGTCTATTGTGTGGAGGATTTCCAAAGTAACAAGGATACTGAATTACCTTACTAAGATTGTTGATTTCAGTAATTAGTTTATATAGAATATTTAATAGTACTTTGAGTTGGGAAATTAAAGTCCCTCCAATCAAAATAACCTTGAGAGCTTTGGAGCAAGAATTGGTTCTTGCTTACTGTGCTTGCTACTCAGGGCTGCCTGGGCATAATATTTATATATGAAATGAAAAGCAGGGCAGAGCAAGATTATGGGATGAATTTTTTTCCCTGAGCAGCTAACAAGAATGCGTGTCATGTCATGCTAACCCAGGGAACAAAACTGTAAATATGGAGAGGAGAAAAAGGTTTCCAAGGTTATATTGCTGGTATCTTATGGGGATGAGCTTCTGTTGTCACCATAATGTGTTATGTTGAAAGGGCAGACAGGGTTGCTGAGCGGCTGGTGGAGAGTCCCAAGAGATTACCCTGGAAGCAGATGCTGGAGCAGCCTCACAAATGAAAGTAAATCCACAGCATGTGTTGTCTGCCTGGAATACTTGCCATTTGCTGCATAGTTCATCTGAATGGAGAACCATCCTATTTTTCTTTCACATCACAAAATGCAAAATGGCAAGTATTTTGTGCAGACCAGCATTGAGCCTCTAGTTTTCTAACTATGATGTGAAAGTGGAGTCTGTGGATGGTAGCCAGGAGCTGTTTTGGCCATTTAGAAAGACACATTTTTCAAAGCTAAAGTTCATCTAAAGTGGTTTCTGTTATTTCAGACCAATTTTTAGTTGATACACTAAGTCTATTTTCTCTTTATTCCCAAGTGCTTCTATTGATCAAAAGTTAAATTGGACCAAATTGCTATGCACAACATATTGTCAGCTGTTAACACACTTCCCTGCTCCCCCTCCAGTCTTGGTACCCTTAATTATACTTAACCAAATCACTGTTAAATTAAATTCATATAATGTTAGTGTTCATATGTAGATTCCTTCCTGCTGTGAATTTCAGAGAGACAAGTACTTTGCAATGATATGCGTATAATTCAGGTGTGTGGGAGAAGACACCACTGAGGTGGGCAGTGATGTGTGCTGTATGGAGAAATGAGAAGTTGCCTCTGTTGTCTTATTCTGTCTGAAATGGGAGAGACTGTGATGTGATATATGAAGAAGTCTCAATGGTTACAACTTTTAATTTTTTTCTAGAGAGAGTTAAGTATTAGTTGTCTTTAGCATTTGTGATTACAAACCATTTACTCTAAATTGTTTCTGTTGTAAGTTACTTTGTTCTTCAGCTTTGTTCAATGGGGGAGCAGCTGCAGAATGTATTTTTTCCTATGGCAGATAATTGTCATTAAACAAAGACTGAATTTGTTGTAACTTCCACTTGGAAGGTTATGACCTACTTCTCTACTTAGTCTTTTTGAAATAGCTTAGGCACTAGTTATTTCTAATAGAGGATTTCCTCTACATTGCTGGCCACTTTGAAAGAGTTCAGACTGTTTTGATAGATCCATTGAATTCTCTCTGAATTGCCAGTGGAAAGACTAGGGGCAAAGGCAGAGACTGATGTCATTAAAACTTTAAAGAAAAATCCTTGTGAAACCTTTGAAGTGAATTTCTGTTGTGATTATGATCAGAATTTTGGGTGGCTGAAAACAAATAAGATCACATTTATGATATACAGTGCTTCTGAGATTCCTGACTGTATTAAAGGCCATTCTGGATGTATATTTTCACTAATTTACACTGAAAATAGTGTCAAAATCATATATTCCACCCCAGAAGATAAAAAAGTTGATTCCTACTGCCATTTCCCACTTCCCAAAGCATCTGAACTAGTCATCACACATAATGAGCAACTTATATTGTCAACTGAATTATGACACTTGTGTGATTCCTGAGTAATCTCACAAATAAGATTTATTTTCAAAATTATGTAGCAAACATAAGAAAAGTCAATAATTTTTAGTCGTCTCAAGCCTCTCCATGGTCCCTTGTTCAACATTATTTCATCATTTCAGGGAGCCTGGTGTTGGTAGCATCAAAAGCAGCCAGCCCTGGTCCCAGGTTTCCTTGGAGCTCATCTATCTGATGAAGAAACATGCGACAGAGACATTGAGCTGTCAAGCAAAGTATTTGTGCCTCCCCTTATTTGTACCTATCTCCTTATATTATAGAGCTATTGGTGGTAAATGCTTACTCAATTGTGGTCTAAGTTTTCAAGGACCCTCTTGTAATTAGATGCAGCCACTGATTGGATTACAGCAAATGGAATCCAATTAGAAGTGATGCTCAATACTCTTATTGTTGTTGTTAGGTGCCATCAAGTTAGTATCCAACTCATTGCGACCCTACATACAACAGGTGAAACACTATTATTTGTGCTTCTCTTCATATTCGATGGCAGATTGTGTTTTGGAAGTGGGTTGCCAGGTCCTTCTTCCAAAACTACAGCACCTGGTATTCCCAAGCAGTGTTCCACTCAAGTACAAACCAGGCCTGACCCTGCTTAGCTTCTGAGATCTGATGGGAGCAGATGCCACAGTGGGGTGGCTGCAGGCTCATTACTCTTAGGTACTCAGAAAACCCTTTTATCATATTCTTCCCCAGGCTCTTCTTTCTCTCCAGCTAGGTGGTATGGAGCCAACTCCCAGGGTAAATTTATAAGCTTTATGATAAAGAGCTCCCACATGTCTGTCAGCTTGTCTTGGTATGGAGGCTTGTGTTTTGCCATCAGGCTGAAAGCTATGCCACTGATAGATATTTCAGATACCATCAGGGCCTCTCATGGTGGACAAGTTTCAGCTGAGGTTCCAGAGTAAGACAGACTAGGGGGAAGGACCTGGCAGCCCACTCTCAAAACAAGTAGCCATTGAAAACCGTATGAATAGCAGAGAAGCACTGTCCGGTATAGTGCCAGAAAATGAGTACCCCTGGCTGGATGGCATTTAAAAGACGACTGGATAAGAGTTGCCTCCTCAGAGTAGAGTCAACCTTAATAATGGGAGTGGACTAAAGCCCCTGACACCTCCATTTGTTGATCTGGCATGACTCAAAATGAGAAGAAACAAATTAGCTGCAACAATGGGCTCAAACATAAAAAGTTTGTGTGCATGGCACAGTGTTGGGGAAGTTTTGTTCTGTTGTACATAGGGTTGGTATGAGATGAGCCTGACTCAAAGGCACCTAACAACATAACAACAATGTGATAAAGGTGGCAGAACTTAGGTAAACATATGTTTCTGTGGCTTCCTTGATCACGGTCTATTCCTTTTGTTCTCCTGCTCAGGATTCTTTTTATTTTTATTTATTTTTTTATTGCCAACAGTTTTTATTTATACCTACAAAAACAAGATGGTATCAAAAGGACAATTTACAAACTAAAAATAGTAAATAGCTCTTAGCATCCTGGGCCTGAGCATTACAAATCTTTCAAATCTTAATGCAACAGGAATGTGTTCAGAGACCAGCAAGGACATAAACAGAGTACTGATCCCAAACAAAATCCACCAACCTTTCAGATGAGAAGTCTGAACAATGAATTATTAGGGAGGGATGGGGAGCAGCAGCCCAGAGCCTAACACTGAAGCCTGTCCTTAAGTGAGTTTCAGCTATACACACAATGACCCCACATCAAGTGAGGATTTGCCTGCTCCTATCATGAAGAGCAAAATCCAAATGATGACAGATGTGGAGGCAGAGTCATCCTAGAGCTAAGTCGGAAAAACTGTTAGATTTCAGCTGTGCCCAGGACACAAGAGCTCTTGAAATTTGGAATTTGCTGTTGATTTTATGATTACAATGTCCCTGGTAGAAAGGGGAAGCAAGCAATCCAGATACTACTTGTATACCCAGCAATGGATGCTTTTTAGAAAAAAACCCAAAAACCTAAATTTGGTTGTTGGAAGAAATGTCCACAACAGACTGGTGCTACTCAGAATTCTTAAATGAGCAAGAAAGAAATTTTAATTATGTTGGGTCTTGGAAATCTTTAATTTTATTCTTTGGTTTTATAGTTCGAGTAGTGAGGGCTCCTATCAGTAATAAGGTATATGAATTCACCCAACTGTTGTCATTGTTAGGTGCCATTGAGTCAGTATCCAACTCAAAGTGACTGATGTACAACACATGAAACACTGTTGTCAGTGCTTCTCTCCTATTCATAGGGTTTTCAATGGCTAATTGTTTTTTGGGGGAGTGGGTTGCCAGGTGCTTCTCCTAGGCCTATAGCACCTGGTGTTCCCAGGCAGTCTCCCATCCAAGTACTAACCAGGTCCTACCCTACTTAGCTTTTGAGATCTGATGGGATCCAACACCACACTGGTAGGGCTGCAGGCTTCATCCAAACACACACACACACACACACACACACACACACACACACGCCAAATCTAATAACTGAAGTAAAGATTAGCAGATTAGGATATGTTGAGTCCTAAATTGCTAAACATGTGCCATGGAAGAATGGTGCATTGATACATTTTATTTATAAGCTAAGAAAAGCTAATGTATATGAATTTTTGAATTGAAGCCAATGTAGGATTCAAACATATTTATTTAGCTCCTCTTTCTTTTTAAATTTATAAATATTGGTGGGTACAGAGTAATAAGTCATTGGCTATATCCATTATGCACTTATTAAGTCACGTTTGCTCACACATTCATCATCTTACATATTTTACAGACTAGTAAACTAAATAAGAAAGGAAAAAAGGTGAACAGAATTTTAAATAATATATAATGAAAATCACATGAAATCATGGCTTATATTCTCATTGATTATTTTCTTCCCATTTTTCCACGTATTCATGTAGTTGCATCCTATTTTTGAGGTTTTCCTCTCCATCTTTACCCCTCTACATTATTTCTCCTCCCCTTTGCCCCATCCCCAACCTCTGTTCCCACCCACTGATCGCCTCCCCTCTTCTTTTTGATGTGCATGTATTTTCCCTTCTTAGATAGGTATGATTATGCTTATATATATATATATATATGAATATGTATAACTTTTTTCTTCTCTTAAGTTAGATTTAGCTCCCACATATGAGTGAGAACATATGGTATTTCTCTTTTTGAGACTTGGTTAATTTGCTTAAAATGATATTTTCCAGTTCCACCCATCCATTTTACTACAAATGACATAATTTCATTTTTATTTATTGCTGAATAATGTTACATTGTCTATATATGTCAATTTTTCAATCCACTCCTCTGTTGATGGACATCTTTGTTGATTCCATACCCTTGTGATTGTGAAGAGTGTTGCATTAAATATGAAGGTACAGGTGTCCTTGTGGTATAATGACTTATCTTCCTTTGGATATATTCCCAGGAGTGGTATAGCTGGGTCATATGGAAGTTCTATTCTTAGTTTTCTAAGGGACCTCTATTGATTTTCAAAGTGGCTGAACAAATTTACAGTCCCACCACCAGTGTAAAAGGATTCCTTTTTCTTTGTATCCTTGCCAGCATTTGTTATTATTTGTCTTATTAATCTTGGCCATTCTTACTGGAGTGAGATAGAATCTCAGTGTTGTTTTGATTGACGTTCCCTTAATGGCTAGGGATATTGAGCCTTTTTTTCATGTATTTATCAGCCATTCATATTTCTTCATTTGAGAATTTTCTGTGTAGTTCTCTTGCCCACTTATTTTTTAGGCTATTTGTTGTCTTCGTGTTTGATTTCTTAAGTTCTTTCTATATTCTAGAAATTAGTCCTCTGTCAGATGTGTAGGGTACAAAGATTTTCTCCCATTCTGTGGGCTCTCCCTTTACTCTGTTTATTGTTTCCTTTGGTGTACACAAGCTTTTTAGTTTTATGTAATCCCATTTGTTGATTATTATTTCAGTTTCCTGGGCAATTGGAGTCTTGTTAAGGAAGTACTTGCCTATGTCTATGTGTTGGACCGTGTTCCCTATCTTTTCTTTTAGTAGTTTTAAGGTTTTTGGTTTTATGTTGAGGTCTCTGATCCATTTTGTTTACTCTTCTTTTCAATAAATGCCTACTATGTGTAATCACTGTCCTAGGCACTGAGGACAACTCAACAAAAAAGTGAGACCAAAAAATTTCAGGCTGTCTCTAACCCTTACTGCTTTTACTTGCTAAATTTTGCTTGTTTTTGGCTAATGAGGAAAATAATCATAATGTCTTTAGTTGCAGTTGTCATATAAGTTGGTAAAATTCTACTGTTTGCTCTTATAATTTTAGATCTTTATGACTATTAAGTGATTTTAGTTAGGCAGTTTTCTGAAGGGGAAGGGAATGTAGTACCAGTATTTCTTTGATCCTTTCTCCTCATTCTATCTTGCTTCTGACAGCAGAATAAATGAGAATATGTATGAGGCTATGAAATAAGTGCTGTTAAAATATGCAGGATTCAACATTTAAAAGGAATTGCATTTCAATACATGATAAAATTTCCAGATTACCTTGAGAATTGGGGCGGCTACTGTCAGTTACATTGAAAGAATTCCAACATGCCAAATTACCTGACAAGTTGTGGTGTTTTATGTGCTGTATTGAAATTGGAGTATTTGTTTTGCTTCAGTGGGTACTTAATTATTTGTTTCTTCTTGACAGTGTGCTAGAATTAATTCATAGCATTATGGAACTGCTTTAAACATCCTCTTGAGGGCCAGGGCTGGCTCCTATAAACCTGATGCATTGTTTGAATGTTTTGCCCTCATTTTAAATATATTAAATTTGGGTCATGAGTTGCTTTTAAAAAAGAGAGAAATTATAGCACACACATACATATCCTGAAAGGAGATCTCAGGGATGCAGGATAAAAGGAGTTAAACCTAATTGTGGGAAATGGTATCTGCTGTCAGAATCCTGTGCATTAGGGGTTCATGGACATGTGGCTCCCACATACAGCACAAGTGGCACTAGTCAAGGTACACATCTTGTCCATCAGCAGTTAAAGCTTAATTTTTATACAGAGCCAAAGTTCTAGCCAAAAGTCCTTGCTATGGTAAGACTACATTTTTCTCTCCAAAACTCATGTTGAAATGTAATCCTCATTATGAAAAATTAAGAGGTTTCACCAGTTAGGCATAGTGGCTCATGCTTACAGTCACAGTTATTTGGGAAGCTGAGGTAGGAGGATTGTTTGAATCTAGGATTTGTAGGCTAGGCTGGGCAAAATAGCAAGATTCTGTTACATTTTAAAAGAAAGAAGAAGCAGTGGTACTAGGTGGGACTTTCCGGAGGTGATTAGAGCCTTTGGATGGATTAATCCATTCATGTGAGTAATCAATTAATAGTTAATGGTCATGTTAAGAGTCGGTCTACTGAAAAAACAATTTTATCTAGGTCTCTCTACCACACTCTGTCTCTTGAGGACTGCTGGCAAGAAGGCTATAACCAGATGCAGTTGGCTCCTTGACCTTGGACTAGGACTGTAAGCCAAAGTAAACGTCTTCTCCTTACAATTCAACTACTCTGTGGTATTGCATTACTGTTGTTGTTGTTAGGTGCCCTCAAATTGATTTGGACTCATAGGGACTTTATGTACAGCAGAACAAAAAACACTCCCCCAAACTGTGCCATGTCTGGCACTGTGTCAGTATTTCTCTGATATTCTTACTGTTTTCAATGGCTGATTATGTTGGAATTGTTTAGAGAATGGGCTGCAAGGTCCTTTTCGCTGCTGGGGATTGAACCCAGGGCCTCAGAGTGTGCAGAGCAAGCACTCTACCAACTGAGTTAAACCCCAAGCCCATCTTGTATTATTAGCAACAGAAAATGGATTAAGACAGTTTTCTTAGGAAAAACAAAGAAGATTAACAAATGGTGACAAGGATGCAGAGAAGAAGGGATACTTTTACACGGCTGGTGGGACTATAAATTAGTTGAGCCACTTTGGAAATCAATATGGAAGTACCTTAGAAAACTAAGAGTAGAACTTCCATATGACCCAGCTATACCACTCTTGGGAATATACCCAAGGAAGATAAATCATCAAACCACAGAGACACCTGCACTTCCATATTTAATGCAGTGCTCTTCACAATCACAAGGGTATGGAATCAATAAAGATGTCCATCAACAGGTGATTGGAGTAAAAATTGTGGTATATACACACAATGGGACATTACTCAGCAATAAATAAGAATGAAATTACATCATTTGCAACAAAATGGATGGAACTGGGAAACATAATTTTAAGTGAATTAACCCAGACTCAAAAAGAGAAATACTGTATGTTCTCATATGTGGGAGCTAATTCTAACTTAAAGGAAAAAAAGATTACACATATAGATATATACAAATGAATAATCATATTTATTTAATAATGGAAAGGAGAGGGTGAGGATCAGCACATGGGAGTGGACGTTGGGGAAGAGAAGAAGGGGAGGGGAAAAATGTAAAGGGGTAAAGAGGGAGGAGAAAAACACAAAATACAGGATGCATCTTTATGGATATATAAAAAAGGGTAAACAAAGGGAAGAAAACAATCAGTGAGGTGTAACCCATGGTTGCATACTACTGTCATTATATATTAATTAAAATTCTCACTTTTTTCTTTTCTTCTTTCATCCTGTTCTGTAAAATATGTAAGGTGATGCATATGTAAGCAAAACTGATTTAATAGTTGCATGATGGATATAACAAATGATTTATTACTCCGTACCCATTCCATTAATACTAATTAAAACAAAGAGAGGTGGTACTAGGTAGGACTTTGAAGAGGTTATTAGGGCCTTTGAAAGGATTAATGCATTCATATGTTGTTGTTGTTGTTAGATGCCTTCGAGTCAGGACTGACTCTTTGCTCATAGTGACACTGCTCATAGTGACAGGTGAAACACTCTCTGATACTGTGCTAGGCTTGCCACTAGTGTCATTGCTTCTCTGCTATTCCTAGGGTTTTAAATGGCAGATTGTTTTGGGAGTGGATTGCCAGGTCCTTCTCTCTAGCCTATAGCACCTGGTATTCCTTGGCAGTCTCCCATCCAAGGACTAACCAGGCAGACCCTGCTTAACTTCTGAGACCGGGTGGGATGGATACTACCATTCATGCAATCGATGAATAGTTAATGGTTATGTTAAGAGTGGATCTACTGCAGAAGCCAGTTTGTCTGGGTGTTGCTAGCACTCACTGCCTTTTAAGGACTGCCAGCAAGAAGTCCATAACCAGATGCAGCTGGCTCCTTGATCGTGGACCATGATTGTGAGCCAAAGTAAACCTTTTCTTACAATTCACCCAGGAATTGTCTTATTAGCAACGGAATATGGACTAAGAAAATTCTTTTTGAAAAACAGAGAAGGTATACAATGGATCCAGAGGTTTTGTAAATCCTTGGGGTCTTTTAAGACCATACTTAGATAACAATTATAATCTTTTTGTTGTTGTTGTTGTTGTTAGGTGCCGTCGAGTCGGTATCCGACTCATAGCGACCCTCATAGGGTTTTCAATGGCTGGCTGTTTCGGGATTGCCTTGGGAGTGGATTGCCAGGTCCTTCTCCCATTTTTGCGGTGCTGGGAATGGAACTCGGGACCTCAGAGACTGCAGTGCAGCGCTCTACCAACTGAGCTAAATCCCAGCCCATAATCTTTTTAGTAAGTTAAAAAAACTCACAAAGTTAGATATTAATGTTCTTTATTTAATGGTGAAATGCCGTCTTTTTTTCTTTTATCTGGAAGTTAATTGAAAACATCAGAACGATAAAATAGTTTCCTGAGATATTCATGAGAGTATTTTTCCCCTGAGGAAAAGAGTTCTAGGAATAGTAAAAATTTACTTTCATAGTTGCTTCCACTTTCAAATATGTGATTCTTTGTAATGTAAACAATATTTTCTAATCAAAATGACACTGATGGTTCAGATTTCATGGTCAGAAATGAGATAGCCTAAATGAAATCCATTCTTCCATAGAGTTATGTTGTTGTTGTTGTTGTTGTTAGGTGCCGTCGAGTCGGTATCCAACTCATAGCGACTCTCATAGGGTTTTCAATGGCTGACTGTTTTTTCGGGATTGCCTTGGGAGTGGATTGCCAGGCCCTTCTCCCATTTTTGCGGTGCTGGGAATTGAACTTGGAACCTCAGAGACTGCAGCACAGCGCTCTACCCACTGAGCCAAATCCCAGCCCAGAGTTATGTTAGCAATTTTGAAAGGTAATCATGGTCTTTAATTTTTAATTAACTCAACATGAATTTAAGTGTGTTGTAATAATGATGTTCTCTTTTTACTACAGCTCTCAGTAGAGTAGGAATATATCTGTAAGAATAAATCATTCTGTGATTTTTCTGAAGTGGATATTTAGGAGACACTTAAAGAAAGGAAAGAAAAGGTATGAATAGGTACTACTACACTCACATGGGGCATGAGTGGTTTTTTTCCTGTCATAATAGCAGCAGAAACCAGCTGACGATAAGACAAGAAGAATAACAGAAAAATGTTATAAAATTGAAACCCAAAGTCAGTCTTTCTTGGTGTTCCTTAGGTTGCCAGCATTCTATATATTTTATGATGGTAGCAGTAGTCATGTCAACAATTTTACATGGAACTGAGCTAATGATCCCCCATTGTGTGGTGTATTTGGACAAAATATTGACAGTATCAAAACATAGCCTTTCCTGTGTTTAGAGAAAGTATTTTATATTAGTTCTGAGTGTAGTTGAAAAAGAACATCTTCTGAAAATGGAAATACCATTAAGAAATCTAGCATCTATATTTGTTTACCAAGAAGGGCTTACTAGTGCCATTTAGGGTTGGGTGAGAGAAAAGAAAAGGAAGAACATAGGGCACATATTTGAATTTGCATGTCTGATTCATTGTACTACCTTGGGTGATTTTTTCCAAGTTCAAGAGTTGTTATTATAGGGAAATAACAATAACAACACAAAACTCAACCCAAACCAACCAAACAACTAAACAAAAACTCCACAAAAAATCAGATAATGTAAGTATTAAAGTGTTAAAAAATAGCATTAAAGTAAAACTAATAAGCATTTTAGATAAAAGTGTTATATCAGTTAGATCAATTATATTTTGTTTGGAGTAGATGTAATTTTTAAAATAGTCATGCAAAATCTGGTGACTTTATATATTTCTTAATGGTACATTTGGGAAGAAAACCCATTGTATCTTTTAGTATTATGTAGAAATTAGCAAACAGGATCTTAGCATATTTTAATAGGTCCTGATAAATTTTGAGAAAAACTTTCAAATATTCTTCTTTCAGTTTCAGATATTATAAGAAAAGCAAAAGAAATAAGCATACTGCAAAAAATAAGTAGTCACACTATTCTAGCTGACAGTCACTACAGAACTATTTTCAGAAGAATTAATATACTTGAATCAATTATAATACTATATTTACATATACTAAATTCTTATAATTTTATGAAAAAATAGGGGTGTGATATTGCTCTTCTCAACAGAAGTTCTGTAATTTAATGTTATATATTAATAAACAATGATCTATAACAGCAAACTTTTACTATTTGGGGGGTTAGATTATATAACTTTTTTGTTACAGATGTCCATAAAGAATATTAAATAGTGGCAAAGGAACTGGATTCATTTACAAAGTGGGGTTGGGAGTAGATATATGATTATATTTCTTTTATTACATTCACCTTTCTCCAGTGCTGATGTATTTTTCCTGTGGATTATTCTTAAGAGATGTGTGCAACTTCAGGCAGTGAAAAATATTTAAGTAATAAAAAGGAAAACATTTTTACTTGCATAATTCTTGAATCAAAAATACCTATTGGGAAAAAGAGGGGCACTTTGTCATAAAAAGAAACCTTTGTAAAAGGAAAGTAAAACTCAGCAACAGGCAAATTATAGTAGTATCTTAAAATGCCACAGTACTTCTTTTTCTTAAGATTCGTCAGTGGAATTTTCTCCAGTGATACTATCATGATGGACAAACTTTTCATATTCACAATCTCATCATTTGCCTTCTAGTGAGATCTGTTTGCGTATTGTTTTCTGCTGGCCATTTGTCCTTTTTCCCTTTCTTCACCCTATTATTGAGCATCAACTCTGACCACAAATCCACAGAGACAGAATAATCATTTCCTGTCTGAGTGATCTTTCTAAATGTGTATTGGATCCTGTCCCTTTTTAGTCTGTAGTCATTCAAAGGGTTCCTTGTCCTAAATTTGAGCTCTCAAAATTCTGTGCCTCCTACTTATCAGTGTTCCTCATTGCCTGTGGATTAGAATTTGAGTAGGAAATACAATGTGGGATCAGAGTAAAGGTATCTTGCATGAAACCAAAGATTTTATTTCATCCAACACATCTTTACATAAACTTCCAAAATGAATTCCTCCTCATTTCCTTCAAATTTCAGACCTTTTCTGCTTCCATGATTTTGCTCCTAATAGTTTGTCTCTGTGAGTTACTTGGGTAAAAAAGATCTGTGCATATTCAAATTTATTAGATAGTGCTAAATTACTCTTCAGAGTGATTGCATCAATTTTATTGCTAGTAATAATATATGCATTTCTATTATTCCCAATCCTTCTCAATACTTGGTAGTATCAGATGAATGTGAAATGGTAACTTGTTTTAGTTTTATATGTATTTCTATAATTTTTAGTGAGCTTGAACATCTTTTCATATGTTTATTGATCATTTAAATTTTATTTTCCATGAATTAGCTTTTAGTAGCATACTTGTATTTTTCTATTGGTTTACTTGTCCTGGATATTGATCTCTTCTAGGTAAATGGGGTTACAGTTTTCTTTTAGAGTAAGGTCTGTCTTCTGATTTTTTAGAATATTGCCAGTTAATGTGCATGAATTCCTAATTTTAATGTAGTCTAACTTATTAATCTTTTCCCCTATGATTCAATTTTTGGTCTTTTAAAAAACAATAGTATTGTTAGGTGCCATCAAGTTGGGTCCAACTCGTAGCGACTCTGTATTACAGGATGAAACACTCCCAGATACTGTGCCATCCACACTATCTTTTTTATGTTTAAGCCCATTGTTGAAGTCATTGTGTCAATCCATCTAGTTCAGGGTCTTCCTTTTTTTTTGTTGTTGTTGATCTGCCACTTTCCCAAACATGATTTTCTTCTGCAGGGATTGGTCCCTCCTGACAATGTGTCCAAAAATATGTAAGACACAGTCTAGCCATCCATGCTTCCAAGAAGCACTCTGATTCCTCTTCGTCTAGTATGGATCTGTTGGTCCTTCTGGCAGTCCATGGTATATTCAATATTCATCTCCAGCATCATAATTCAAAAGGATCATTTCTTCTCCTGTTTCCCTTATTCAATGTCCAGCTTTCACAGCCAAATGATATGACTGAAAATATCACGGCGTGAGTCAGGCACATCTTTGTCTTCAATGTGACATCTTTACTTTTCAACACTTCAAAGAGGTCTTTTGCACAACCTTTCCCAAAGAAGTGCATCTTTTGATTTCTTGACTGGTGCTTCTGTAGGTGTTGATTATAGATCCAAGGAAAGCAAAATCTTGGACAACCTCAATCATTTCTCCTTTATCATGAAGTTGTGTACTGACCCAGTTGTAAGGATTTTTGTTTTCTTGATGTTGAGGTGGAATCCATTAAAAAACAAAATTCTGTTTTTTTTCTTCTAAAAGTTTTGCCTTTTTGATGTTAGGTCTTTAAGCTATCTGGAGTTAACTTTTGTGCGTGAGTCTAGCCAGTTGAGCCCTATTTGTTGAATTGTTCATATTTTCTTGACTGACTTGCAATGATACTTCTCTCATATCAAGATACAATATATGCATAAGTCTATTTCTGGGCTTTCTATTCTCCACTTAAATAGCTTATTTCCTTAAATAATAAAGTTTATAATAAGACTTGCTATGGTCGTAGAGTGACTCTCCTCTTTTTCTCTTCAAAGTTATCTTTTGGGTCTTTAATAAAAGATTTTGAATCAGCTTATCAAGTTGTATTGAACTAAAGTTTTCTTTTCAAGTACAGAAAAAAATGAGTGCAATTGACTTCATTTCCTATACACTCTTATAGGAAAACTTTGCATCTTGCATCTTAAAAGCCATACATTGGCCTTCTGGTGACAAGCTGCCTTTAGTGTGTAAGATGAGATCTGCTCCATAGGAATGACTACTAGGGACCTCCTTCCATTTTTTCTAACTAATCCAAAGGAGAAAAAATCAACCACAAAAATTTTCCCTCCTGGGGGATACCCACTGTGTTAGTCAGTTTACTGTAGCTATGAAAAATATTGAAGAAAACAACTGAAGGGAGGAAAGATTTACTTGGGCTCACTGTTTCAGTCCAAGGTCAGTTTAATCCTTTGCTTTGAGCCAGAGACCAGGCTAAATTATATGGCAATGGAAGCATATGTTTGAGTCTGCTTACCTCATCATGGCCAGGAAGGGGGGGGAGAGAAAGAGAGAGAGAGAGAGAGAGAGAGCGAGAGAGAGCGAGCACACCACATAGACAGAGACTTGGGAGAAGCCCTCAAGAATACATCTCCAGTGACCTACTCCCTCCAGCTAGTCCCTGCTTTTGAAAATTTTCATTTCTTCCTAATAATGCATCAAATTATGAATTTATCTGTAGTTTAATCTACTCATTAGGTCAGAGCCTTCATGATCTAGTCACCTCTCAATGATTGGCTCTAATAGCTAGGGATCAAGCCTTCAACAAATAAGTCTTTTGGGGGAATATTTCCTATCCAAACCATAGTAGCTCCATAGGAGATAAAATGAAAACTGGGAAAAAGAACAAACCAGCACAAACAAGAACTGTTAGGAGAGAGGTGATGCTAAGATTCCACCTACAGTCTTTGCAAGTCTCCTGACTTCTTATTTCTGCCCTCATATAACATTCTTTGTCATAAAAAGAAAGGAGAGTTAAGAGAAATGGTGAATAATTTTAATCAAGGATGGATTAAAATATAAAATTACTTATGGAATATTATATTTAGACATAATTTTAAATATTATGTAATAAATTTATAAATAAAGAAAATGGTGACCCAGGGAGACTATGTTGCTTATCTAAAGTGTCCTAACTAGTAAGGAAGAGCTAAGATTATCAGGTTATTTGATTCATTGTCTAATGCTTTTCAAAGGGAAATATTGAAAGGGCTATACAAATAATAAGCTGGGAGTTAGCTCAGTTGGTAGAGCGTCCCCTCTGCAGTCTCTGAGGTCCTGAGTTCGATTCTCAGCACCGCAAAAAATGGGAGAAGGACATGGCAATCCACTCCCAAGGCAATCCCAAAACAGTCAGCCATTGAAAACCCTATGAGGGTCACTACAAGTCGGATACAACTTGACGGCATCTAACAACAACAACAACATACAAATAATAATAATTATATTTTGATTTAAAAATTGCTGCTCACCCCCTAAATTCACCATTTCTACTCATTTTAACATGCTTTCAAATGTCTTCATGATTTTAGAACTTTGAATCTGTCACAATGTGAAATAGTGCCCTGATAACTGGCTTATCTGTCTATCTTTGTAGCTAGCTATCCATTGATCTATTCTATTATTTCACAAATAATACAGTAACTGCCACTGCTTATTAATTTGGGTTTGTCTGTGACAATATTTATTTTTCTGATTCTGTTAGCAAGGAGTTTAGAGGTATTTTAATTTATTAAATATAATATAATGTATATGTGTATTTAATGTGTATATAATATATGTTTATAAGCATTTTAATAAGTGGTCATTTCTACAGTTTTTTGTTTCCTGGTTTAAAAATATAAAAAGTACTGTCTCTTTTTTTATTACTGGTCCTGGTTATTCAGACATAATTATTAGCATTTAGAGAAATCATTTTATATCTCTACTTCAAAATGGTAGTATATTCTATTTAAATGCGCTTTAAAAATTATTATGGTAAGGTAAGATGGAATTGTAACTGGAAATGATTTGATTTAGAAAGGTTGAATAAAATAGAAATTTGAGGTACTTGCTAAGTAGAAAAAATGAAACAGCAAAGGAATCTGTACTTTTGTGGAGGAAAATTTGATGCAAAAAAGGAAAAACTGTTTTTTTAGGTAAGAGTCCTTTTAAACCTTTGTTTTGAGTATATGGCAAGAACTATAAGTTCTCAGTGAGTTTCCTGAATTTATAAGCCAAATCCCATTTGTCTAATTTAAAGTTCCTCCTCTTCTGCCCAGAAGCCTGAAGTGAATGGGAGGGAAAAATATCTTTGTCCTAATCCCTTGCCACTTCCTCTGCTGTTTCTGGATCTTTCAGGGTCAGAGAGAAGGGGAGTGGGGACTGGAGGGAAAGGACAGTGGCTTATTTGGTGGTGTGGTGTGGTCTGACATAGGTACCCTCTCTGAGATGATGTCCCAAAGCTAGCTCTTCCTATTCTGGGTCACTCGGCTACATTCTAGGTGAATACATCAAGGGAATCTGTAATACCACATTGTCCCCTGACTTTTTCATGACATCCTATTCCTGCTGTAAAACCTGCACTCCACCAGATATATTTCTTTGTTGAAATCATATAAGATGACTTAGTCCTGGCCATTCACTGAAGCATGCATTTAATCATGGGTAGATTTGGTCTCCCTGGCCTGATAAATTCTAGAAGTACAGGTAAACTCCACTGCATACCTTCTCTCTTCACTGTGCTCTGACAACATTTTTACTTTTGGACTTTTCTGGTGCCACCCTTTTTGCCTTTCAAATACCAGTGTTTCATGGCAGACTCTCTGAATGGTTCCCTTGGAGGCCCTTTCATTTGGCTTCAGGTAGCAGGAGATGAGAGAAAGTCCCCAGCAGATAATACCTCTGCAACTCTCCATAACATATTCTGGACTCAACAGTCTGTGCTCATCCATCCCCTGACAGACATAGAAGATGAGGAAAAGTTTACATGACTAGCTTTGAGCCAGCTTTTAGCAAATCACACATAGGTGTTTTGGCATATGTGTTTGGAGTACTTTACAACTTTTCCCCTCAGCTTTAGGCTTCAGTTAAGGCTGTAAGACAACAGTAAATTTTCTATTCAGTGTACAGTTGCATATGCCAGGATGCTTTCTGAGGTTGTTTAGTATCTGGCATTGAAAGAAGCCAAAATTCATTTCTGGGATCATGGTAGAGTCACCACCACATAAATAGCATTTGGATGTTTAGGCTGTGGGTTTTGGATTATAGTCTTGGGCTGTATAGGTGTGTGTGTGTGTGTGTGTGTGTGTGTGTGTGCATTTGCACATGTGTGCAGCTGTGTAGGTGTGCATATGTGCATTGGTGGGAAGGAGAGTCTATTAGGCTTGTCTAGAGAAATAGAACTCTGTTCTGTAATTGGTTAATGCAGTTATGGCAACTGGTAGCTCCAAAATCCTTAAGGCAAAAAAATAGTCTAGAAATTCACTAAGAACTGGTGTTGAAGTCTTGGAGGCTGAAATTTATAGGCAATGCCAGCAGTCTGGAAACTTAGATAGAATTTCTGTTTTGCAGAATATAAATTGAATACCTTCTTGTTTGGGAAACTTTAGTCTTTTTCTTACGTCCTTCAACTGACAGGATGAGCCTCACCCATAATTATTGGAGTGGTATTTGCTTTACTTAAATCACTGATTGTAAATGCTAATCACTCTAAAAAAATATCTTCACATCAACACCTAGATTAGTGTTTGATTCAGTGAGCACAAAGAATTAACCTTCACAGGTAGGCAGCACTGTTGATTGACTCCTGTTTTTCCTTATTCTACTTCTCAACCATGACTGAGGCTGAGGCATTTTAACCAAACACAATGGATTCCTATCTTGGTGAGTGCAAAGCCAAAATAAACACAGGCAAGATGTAAAAGAGTGGAGAGAGGTAAAGTAGGTAAAGAGAAGCATGGGAATCCTCCCTAAATAATGCTGTCCCTGAACAAAGGAAGCATGGGGGTTTTATTCTTGGAGCCTGTATATATAGATATAAGGGAGATACTTCAGGGTGGATATAGTTTTTGACCATGCTCAAAATCTAAGGTATATGCTACTGGGCATGCTCTGTTAATGTCATCATTCAGGAGTGAAAGATGGCAGATAGTCCCACCCCCTGAATGCATCCTGCATGTCTTATAGAAGAAAAGTGGGGAAAAGTGTTTTACTTAGTTGTGATTTGTGTCACATATCCCTGCTGGAAATTCCTTTGGTCACTGCTTGATGACTTTTACTCACTTGGGCTGTTTTTCATCTTCCTTCAGCTGTGAAACAGATAGCTGAAATCTAAGAGCCTCCTGTAACTCTGGCAGAGGTGAGACCCCAGATAATGCTGCCACTGAGTGGACTCTTTTCAGTCAGCCAGGGACAAAAGGATGAGGGAGAAAGGCCTCAGAACAAATAGCACCACAGGCCAGCTGGATTACAGAAAGAGCCAGAGGAGATTTAAAGAGAGATCATCAGAAGCAGCAGCCTTCAACCTTCCTATCTTTGTCCTGCTAACAAGCATGTCACACTACTCCAAGTATTCACTTCCCCTTGTTCATGGACAAAGTCACATCAAAATACTACACAGTTAGCAATGCAAAGCTCTGGCTAAAATCCGTTTTCCTTACTAAACTGTGGGCTGCTGGGGGAAAGGTCACGTGTTTGCTTTGCCCTCTATTGCATTTCCAGTGCCACCATTTTTAATTTTGGAACAATGACCGTTATCCAGCCCATTTCCAGGCTAGGAAAGAAGACACAAGGAAGACACGGAGGATAGGCATTTGGCCAAGGAGCCCTCCAGGTAGTTGACAATAAGATGGAATGAAGATCCACAGAGTGAGAGGGGTCCTCAACAAATGTGTTGCTCTAGGACATTTTTTTCTTTGCCTGATCACTATGTGTAAAAAGAAGCAGAGAGACATTTTGATGTACAAATAAGAGACTATGCCTTGATATTTTATAAGTTGAGAATTAAAATGCACTTGTTAAAACCTGAAGTGGAAAATGTTTTTGAAGGGCTTTTGAGGCCAAGCCGTTTTGAAATTGAGAAATCTAGGACTTAAGAACATGGAGAAAGAATTGGTATATTCCCTAAAGGGGTTGATGGATTGATGTGTGTGCAATGAGGTCCTCTGCATTGTTTCATGAGAGGAAATCGTGACATTATGGGAAATAAACTGGAGACTTTCCTGCCCTTTATGTTTCTTTTCAACTAATTCATTGGGTCTTGTTCCATTATTCTTCCTTTAACACTCTCTCAGTTCCACCTAATATCCTGTACAGACCTAGAGGGTAGGGTTGGGTTTTTTGCAATCTGTATTTTAGGGCCGTGGATTCAGCCTGAGGATATTCCCTGATGTCTGTGGAGGATAAGCTCAGTGTGGTTACTGTGGAGTCCTTAATTTGAGTTCAGGGAGAGGAGAGAATTGGGAAGATCAAGCTCATTTATTGCCTGCCAGGTTCAAACACCACAGTGCATGCTTTATAGTGTAACATCTCATTTAATCTGTGCACATTAGGTGCTATTATTTAATTGAGGACGTTAAATTTCAGAAAAGTTTAGTGATTTGTCCAGATTCTCAGCTAGAAAGAAGCTTATTATATGACTCTCTGGGGAGACATATATGCCTATTCACCTTAATAGGTAGGGTGCAGACAGACTAAAGAGAGATTCCATGTAGTATAACTTGGTGAATTAATGAATTTATTGGAGTTCCTTAAAGGTCAGGTGCATGGGTGACCCATGGGGAGCTGCACCACTCAAGTCAAACCCTCTCCCAAGTGGGATTTACCATCATGTGAGGTTGGGCAGGAGGGAATGGTAACTTATCTGTGACCTTCTTGCCTCCCTCCAAGGCCTTGCTATCTGTTGTATACTTTACGATTCATGCCAAAGTCTTCTGTAGGTCATCACAATTCCTCTTCTTTAACATGGCGATGTTCATGTAAGGCCTGGTGGAAATGGCTGCACAATATAGTGGAGCTAGAATTGAAACCTATTTGATCTCAGGTTTTTCCTGCTCTTCCACAATGATTCCTGTCCATGACACAAGACAATATGGATTACTTCCTAAATATTTCCTAGAAAATGGCAGTCAATTCTGTGATATACCAAGACTGTCAGTTCCCTATACAACCCCTTTGTCCTTTGATCTGTTGGTAAAGCATGAAATTACCCACACATGCATACACCCTCAAACTTCCCCTTTCCTCCTATTATTTCTGAATGTACTAAGCACTTTACAAGCTTTTCATGCCTCATTCACCTATAATATTGCTAACAATCTTTTATGGTAGGTAATATAATTCATATTATAAAAAAGAAATTGAGATTCAAAAAGGTTATTTTCCCAAAGCTACATATCATTCATTTGTGCTTGGATGGGGCAGCCACATATTTGTGCAAACAAAGCTAAGTGTTATTAATCACGATGATATCCAGTGGTACCTTGGCACTTGAACTGCTCCGTGCTTGAACATATCAATACTTGACTAATATTTTCAAGGTAATTCTGGTTTGGTGGTGCTTGGCACTCAACTATGATGCCAAAAACTGTATGAGATGCCATGTTTACCCATGATGCTTCCAGGTGAAACAAAAGAGTAAGCATCACTTTGGGTGTTGATTTCAAGTGGTAAAGACCCATCCTGGTGCTGTGCTCACGAATATATATATATATATATATATATATATATATATATATATATATATATTTATACACACATATACACACATACATACATTATATATATACATACACACATACACACACATATATACACACACACACACATATATATATGTATGATCGTGAGCATATTTTTAAAACATGTATATATGCATATGTATCCCAGACAGTCCCCATGGCACCCAAGAAACTTTGCAGTGCTACAAATGAAGGAAAGAGGAAAACAGTAAGAACAATGATTGGATTTTAAAAAGTTATTTCTAAGGATGTATGTGGCATATGTGTGTCTGAATTAGTCATTCAGTATGGTGCCACAACCAATAAATACATTTGCATTATTTCCTGTGAAAAAAAAGTGCTGGGCACTTGAACTGATAAGCACTTGACCAGCCTTCCAGAATGCACTGTGGTCAAATGCAGAGGAACTACTGTATTGCCACTCATTCATTTAACAAATATTTATTGAGTGTTTCTCTACACCTGCACTATACTAAGTGATATGTGTATGACAATGAAAATCACCTGTCTTCTACCTAAGAGTTCAAGCCAGGTTCTGGCAACAGATGGAGAAACAGGCAATGACAATGAGATTTGCTAAAGCAGTGATGGGTATGTATTCGGGACCATCATATGCAGATATGTGTTCGACCTGTTCATATCTCCATCTCAGAACCTCAGTGGAGATAGTCCTATTTTTTTTTTCTGACTTGGGGTCATTGAGGATTATGTCAGGATAGGAGGCTTCTGAGAGAAGGTGACTCTTCAGAGGAATCTTAATCAGCGAAAGAAAGTCTACCAGGTAGAGACAGGTGAAAGGGAGAGAGCACCACACATAAGGGGTTTATTATGATCTGAAACACAGAGGAGGGACAAAATGTGATGGGTGGAGGAGAAAGATCATAAGTTCAGTGATCCTGGGGTCAGAGAACAAGAAAGGGAGTTATTAGAGATGTGCTCAGAGAGTCCCTCTCCTCATTAAAAAGCTAGAATTTTGTCTTCTAAATCAATGGTTGTGGATCCATGGGAATCTGATGAAATCTGTAAACTCTTCACAGAAAGATTATGTATACCCAAGACTATGTGCACACATATACCATATATTCACACAGTTAGAATATAGCTCATAAGGCTCTATAAAACCCTGAATTCAACTGTGGTCCATAGACCCTAGACTAAGAACCCCTACTTTAGATAATACTACAGTAAAATGTACTTAGAAATGGAGGAAATTGGAGTAGTGGATGATTGGCATTATTTCACAATGGTTTTCTGTGTGTCCATGTATTTGAGGTCCTTTGGTTATCTCTGATTTTCCTCCAGTTATTTTGGAAGCAATTCTGAATTGTGGACTGATACCTGAGAAAAAAAAGAATAAGGGAAAAGGAAAGACACCATCATTTATTTCATGGGTCTCTACTAAGTCCCAGCTGCTTTGCAAATTTTATCTCATTGAGTTTTCACAACATATCTTCAAAGTATAGCAGTTCTTATTTTAAATAAAAGAAGAAAGTTGAAATAAAGTTAAAAGAACTTATTCAACTTCACTGTTGGTTAAAGAAAGAGCCAAGATACAAATCCAGAATTACCTTTTTTCTGAAGCCCCATGCTTTGTCTAGCATACTATTAGAATAAGAAGAATATAATTGTTTTTATGACATTTTCCTCTACTTTTTCTTATCCAACCAAAGTACTTACTAGAGATCTCAGAATCACTACCACTAAATGCCTGGGTAAGAAAATGGTTTGTGCTTTAATTGTCTGCCCTCTGCATTTGGAGTTTTATTTACTGTATGAGTTTTATGTCAGTTCATAAAAGTCAATAAACTCAATATCCCAGAAATCACTTGCAATTTAACATCTAGATAATTAGGGTAACAAAAAGGAGGTTAACTCAATGTTGGTTTATGATAGTGATTAACTTAGTCCCACTTCTTTCCCTGGAGAGGAGTTCAGACATAAAGTAATGTGACTCTGCTGCATCCTAGGAGATAGATGGAAGAACAAAAGATTTGTTATGAAAACCTTAAAAATCACATTGCCCTTTTAGCTAATTGTGGTAGCTTAATTAAAGTTATTTTAAGTAATAGTTAATTATGCTTAATTAAAATAATTATGGAATTATCCAGGGGAATTTGAATGAACCATAATGCAGACATGTTTGGTCTCTGAGGATCAAGTATACTAGTTTTCATAGATGCAAAAACCTCTTCATATGTGTACCTAAGAGAAAATATGACATAAAGCCTAAATTGTAGTTTTGATTGTATAAAACTACTACTAACAATGAATGAAGTTATATATATGATGTCACAAAGTATATCACTATGTGTTTCCCCAAAGGTATGATATGTTAGATTGTATTAGATTTGATTTCTTTTAACATAGGATTACGTTGGAGAAGAAAATGAAGATTAATGGTGTAACTATCAATACTGTTTGCTTTTAAAGTCTAAATTATTCTTTTTTTTTGTCCACGCATTATCTAAATTTACCAGATGTTTTGGAGACTCTGGTTGACTTTAGGGAGGGTGTACCTTATTTTTACATTAAAACTTGGAGATATAATTCAAACTGAAATATCTAGATCTGGCATTAGTACCATCTTGGACTCGTTTTAACAAGAGCCACTGAATATATATGCAAATGTATTGCCTTTTCTGTTTTTTGGTAGTGCTTTTTAAAATTCTCCTTTAATAACTTCTTGGCTTTGCTGAGACTAGAATGCATCATTTTATTTGTTGATAGAATTCCCAATGAATTATGTCAGTGGTTCTGAAAGTATAGTACCCAAGAATCTTTCAAATGGTGTTCAGTCTTAGGTTAAGTATTTTCCAGCTATAATAATCTCAAGAATGTTTATGATTGATTTAAACTTCCCTCTGAATATTTTTGGGTTCCCAACAATCTTTCTTTCTTTCTTTCTTTCTTTTTTTTTTCGTGGTACTGAGGGTCAAACCCAGGGCCTGTGCTTGCATACTTTGCAAGTGCTGGACCACTGAGTTGCACCTTCAGCCCATTTTTTACTTTTTTGAGATAGGATCTCACTAAACTACCCAGACTGCCTCTAGTCTCAAACTTGTGATCCTCCTGGCTTTGCCTCCCTAGTCACTGGGATTAAAGGCATGTGCCATTGCATGTGACCCAAGTTTCTTATTAGGTTATCTGGTATATAAATGCAGCTTTCTGATAAGGAATATTACAAAAAGTGAGTGGTTTCTTCCATACATGGATGTTAAGTAAATAGTGAAAGATACGTATATGTTGTTTATTGTTAGGTGCTGTTGAATATGATCCAACTCATAACCACCCCTTTAGGGTTTTCAATGGGTGATTGTGTTGGAATTGCTTCTGGGGTGGATTGCCACATCCTTCTCCCATTTTTGCAGGGCTGGGGATTTATAAAAAATGAAATTACGTGTGTGTGTGTGTGTGTGTGTGTGTGTGTGTGTTTTCTTTCTTCTTGACGGTAAGGACACTGGGATGAAAGAGAGGAATGGAAGCCTCAGAGAGTCTAACCACAGACCATGAAGACCCTTAGGAGAGCTCAGATCTCAGGTAGAGCCCTGTTAGAAGTGCTCACATTCACCATGACCTCTCAGGGATTCTGTCACTGGTGGCCACATAGATAGTTCCCACTAGGTGAGGAACATGGAAATAAAGACTCTTATGAGAGTATCTAACCTCTTCAAAGACTAAAAAAAAGCTCAGGAGGTTCTTTGAGACTTACAAGGAGAGAATTCCTAAGCATTAGTAAGCTTTTATAATGAGAATTTTTTCATTTAAAATATATTTATTTTATTTAACAACCAGTTAGTAAAAATGTCTCAAGAGTAATACATGGTTTTTTTTTTGTGTGTGTGTGTGTGTGAAAGATCATAAAACACCAGAGAAGGGAAAATAATCAGCTTAACAGAGTATGCCATTCCACCAGCCACAGAAGTTGGTTCAGCAGTGGTTCTGTAAAGGTTTTGTAGCTGAATAGAATCATTTACTGAACTGATATATGGATGTCCAAAAATGGAAACATCCTTATCCTCAGTAATGCTAGGTAGAACGGATATAAATCTGGAGCCACTGGTGGTATTGGTGGTAGTCTTTCACCAATTGTGGGGACTTTCCCTATCAGTGAAAGGAACACAAAAAAAGAAGCAGAGTTGAGAGAAGAGAGGAAGAGCCTCAGTGGTGTTGTTTGAGCCCAAAGATAAATCCCCAGCAACCTGGGGAATAACTGTGATGAGATCACGGTGAAGCCTTGGTGGAAAATGCACCTGGAAGTACACCAGGGAGAAAAAGAAGGAATTTCTAATATGAACAATAAAAAGTAAAGGAGACCCAAAGTAAATATTTATTGAATACAAAGGGGAAAAGGGTGAATTTACAGTGGAGAAACCAAGAATGACTCTACCTTAACCAAGTGCTGAAGGTTGACATCATGAGTTAAGATATTTTGATATCCTGTACCCCTTTAAATAATTCATGGAGAAGAGCACATCTTCTTTCTGGTATCCTCTTTAATAATGTATCATCTCAGTCTAATCTTTAGAAAACTTCAAATAAATTCAGATTGAACAAAATTCTACAAAATAGCTGATAGGTGCTTTTCAAAAGTGTTAAGGTCATGTAAGACAAAGACAGATTGAGGAACCACTAGAGATTGTTGTTGTTGTGTGCCCTTGAGACATGTCTCATAGCAACCCTCATAGGATTTTCAATGGCTGATTATTTCAGAATTGTTTTGGGAGTGGGCTGCCAGGTCCTTTTGTTTTTGCAGCGCTGGAGATTGAACCCAGGGGCTCATAGACCACAGAGTGGCATTCTACTAACTGAGCTAAATCCCAGCAGAGATTGTTGTTGTTAGGTACTGTGGAGTCAGTGTTTGACTCATAGTGACCCTATGTACAACAGACGAATCACTATTGTAAGTACTTCTCTGCTATTAATAGGGTTTTCAATGGCTGATTGTTTTTTGGGTGTGGGTTGCCAGGTCATTCTCCCAAGCCTATAGTACCTAATGCTCCTAGGTGGTCTCCCATCCAACTACTAACCAGGTCCTAACTTACCTAGTTCCTGAGATCTGACAGGATTGGATGCACATTGGTATGGCTGCAGGCCAGCATAGATTAGAGGAAACTAAAGAGACATAGAGACAAAATGCAATATGGTTGTAATATCAAATGGATGCAATTTGATGCAATATAATTAGATCTGTAAGCAGAAAAAGTACATTAGTATAAAAATGGGTAGAATCTAAGTAAAATCCGTAGTATAGTTACTGATATTGTACTATTGCTAATTTCTTAGTTTTGATACTTGTAATATGGAAGATGTTAACTTAGGGGAAGCTGACTAAAGAGCATATGGGGAATCTCTGTTCCATTTTTGTAACTCTTCTATAAATCTGAAGTCATTACAAGATAAATAGTTGAGAAAAACAGTGCACTTGGAAAGGGAGTAGAGAGATAACAAGTACCATGGGAAAGGAAGAGAAATGGCATTTGTTACTCTAGACAGCTCCTGGTTTCTGGGTGGAGAAGAGCTGTATCTGGTGAGGGCTGATAGAATCTCCTCTTCTACCTCCTTCATTCCTTTAAAGTCTTGCTTTATGCCTCTTTACTTCACAAATTTAATATCTGGCAGATCACTGGTCAAAATTCTTATTTTCTTAAACTATTAAAATTCTTCATTTTTTTCTTCATCTGTATGTTGATATTTAAATAGAAAGACTTGAGAAAGTAAGTGAGGTATCCATATTTTCTCATTATCTTTATTTGGTTGGAATATTTTCAATATGACACAAGGAATCCTTTTCACATAATTAGAATAGTACTCAAAACAGTAGTTGCTCTAAAAATGTTCATAAATGTCACTAATTTTTGATGTTGGCTACATATTCAGGATCTTAATATATGTATATATATATGTATATATGTATATATATATATATATATATATATATATATATATATATATATATGTACACATACTTATATACACACACACACACACATTTTTTTGGCAGCATTTAGGGATTGAACCCAAGGCCTCACACATACTTTACAAGTACACTAGGCTGCTTCTGACCTCAAACTTAAATCCTCCTGGCTATGCCTCCCAAGTCTCTGGGATTACAGGCATGTACTACAGTGCTTGACTTCTCACTGTATAATTATAAAAAGACAGTGAATTCTGCAAATTTTATCTTCTTATTAAGCATGGAATATGTGCCAACTACTATGCTAACTGGCTTATATACATTCTCTTTTTCAGCCCTTACAACACCTATGGAATAGATGTTATTCTTAAGATTTTTTAAAAGGAGGAAAGTGTGATTCAAAGAGGTTAAATAGCTTGTCTTGGTTCACAAATTGCTAAACTTCCAAGCTAGGACTGTCAGACTTCTGTGTCTGATTCCCACTCTCATGCATGTGAAACGTTCTCAACCAGTTGCAAGATTTATATATTAAAAATGGGAAACTATATGATGTGGTGGTGATTGTTGGGTTGGGCCCCTTCAATTTGTGTCCAACTCATAGCGACCCTATGTACCACAGACAAAATACTGCTCAAAACTGTGCTATGTCTGGCACTACTAGGTCAGTGCTTCTGTGCTATTCATAGAGTTTTCAATGGCTGATTTCTTTTGAGATTGTTTTAGAAGGGGCTTTGCCAGGTCCTTCTCCGTTTTGTGGTGCTGGGGATTGAACCCAGGGCCTCAGAGAGCTCAGAGCAGCACTCTGCCAATGAGCTAAACCCCAGTCCAATTATATGACATTGATTTAAAAATACAATTTGGAGATGGTCATATCCTAATTTTAAAGTTAGAAACAATATATCAATTCAGTGTCCAAATTCTTTGGTACATTTACATTTGCTCAATATTTGGTTATATATTTTATAACATATCCAATATCTTAAGAATAAAAAGACAGATATTATGTGTATAACTCTGTCTAGTCTTGTGTATGGTGCCAAGATTCTTAGCTCTACAGAGCCATTCCACTAGGGCTGATGGTTTGAGGTAGGCACACTGATGGGAACACATATGCGTGGTACAAAGAAGCACATATGTGCCCATAAGTCAGGATATAAATACACATTCAGGCTTTATGTAAAATGCAAATATATCTAAGTCAACTGTTGAATACCTTAAAACACAACTCATAAGTATATAGCATATGATCAAGGAAAATTGCTAGAAAAACTCAAAAAGAAAGTTAAAATATCTTAGGGGTTTGTCTTCGGAGTTTCCTGTATGTTCATTTTTAATGAGCCAAGCAGGGATCCATTTCCTTACTATATGTTGTTTCCTTCCTAATTGGGCAATGCAGGGCCAACACATCATTAAACACACAGGAAACTTACCATACCATAAAATTTTATGTAAGGCAGATCTATGTGGAGCAGTCAAGGAAGTTTATTCCTATAGCTTTGAATCACCTACTACAGAGTCCCTCAGCAAGGGTACCCTTACGAGGCCTCTTCAGGATCCCAGTTGATAAAAATGCTGATGAGAATTTCCTTCACCTGTAGAATCTAATATTATTACTGAAGAAATAGATTTTTCTGTAGTGGTAGTAGACTAGTATCCAATTAAGGGATTCTGTGATCATTTCAAGGTAAGAAATAAATTATATAAGAATAAATTGTATTATTCAGAATTTCCCCCTTAAGAAGCTTTGGTGCCATAGGAATAATGGCAAGCCCTGGCCTTCTCTTGTCTTTCATAAGGTTAGAGCCACCTGAGCAGACATCAAAGGCATCTTGTGCTGTTAAGGACCCATCCAGTGAATCAGAGTGGTAGCTGAAATAGAAACCTGCCAGCAGCTGGCCCAACACCATGAGACTCAGAGTTATTTTGCAGAAAGCTCAAGTGAATTATTTCTCTTCGGTGTATGGCTCTCTCTCTGAATGGAATATGGTGACAGGGGCTGAAAAGGAAATGCTCTATCAGGATTTGGCTGGGGAATTATGGGGCAGGCAGGTATGCATGCTCAGAAGACTTGGCATGGATGGATTGGGATAAAATATGATCAGTGGTCCAAGCTGGTTCCTAGCACCACAAAGCCATCTCAACTTAGCATGACTGTCACTCTCCTGTAGGCTCAACTTAGCATGACTGTCACTCTCCTGTAGGAAAAGACTTAGGGTAAGCATGCAAAGTTGTAGCTGCACAGAAAGAGTTTAGGAAACATTGCCCATTTTTGAAAAGAAGAAAATTCAAATGAGCTACCCACTGAGGTTTAAAAAGTTAATGTGAGCACATAATCATCTGTGAAGAGACAGATCAGCGATGTTTTACAACTAGACATTTTTTCCAAGGAGGGAAAAGACCTGGTTAGAATTATGTCTTCTATAATTTTCTATCATCTTTTGGGGCAGATATTTATGGAAATAAGGACTAAAGTATCTCAGATCATATTGGATGCTGAGATTTATGTTAAAGCTAGACCTTTCCACATGGGTTGGATAAGAAAGAGTCTGGGGTCCTTTTTGGCCCAGCCAGTTTCTAGAATATGGGAAGAACGTTTTCAAGGGCTAGCATGTCTTTAGGGATGACGTAGAATATGTGGTTTAAGCCTTTCTGTTTGGGACTTTAAGCTCCTGTGAAGGAGGAGGATTCTTGACTATGTTTTGTTGTTGTTAGGTGCCATCAAGTTGGTATCTGAATCATATTTACTCTACATGCAATATGCAAAACATTATTGTCAGTGCTTCTCTGCTATTCATAGGGTTCTCAATGGTGGATTGATTTTTGGGAGTGGGTTGCTGGGTCCTTCTCCCAAGCCTACAGTATCTGGTGTTCCCCAGCAGTCTTCCATCCAAGTACTAACCAGGCCCGACCCTGCTTAGCTTCTGAGATCTGACAGGTTCAGATGCCACAGTGCTATGGCAGTAGATGTGACTATGTTTTAGGAGCTTTAAAACAGTGTTATAGTCCTACTTTCTGTGTCCACCTCATTAAATTTTTTATGGAAAAAGTATTTCCTGCTATATTATTTTAACTGTACCCCTCATATGAACATTGCATAAACAGAGCATACTACTCTTTGTCCAGCAGGATGCTTAATAAAGGTAAGTTGACCAAGTAAAAGAAGATAATCCTATGAATTTAGTGAGTTTTTTGGTATGAATCAAACTTAAAACTCTCACACTGTGCTTTTCCTTCCCTTCTACCTTCAGTTGATCTTCTAAACCTCATTTTTATTATTTTGTCACGTACAGTCTTTTTAGAGGACAAGTTTCTCTTGTAGGATCTCAGAACTCTTTTGTAGGGGCTAATGGATTCTACCACTGATGGAGGGCTGAAAGTCTGTGAGAGTCAGAGATGCGCTGGGTGCTTGATGCTGATGACAGGGACTGTGGCCATGTGTAGAAATCAAGAGTTAGGCTTTTGGACATGTTGAAACTGTTGTTCTGAAAATCAAAGCCCATCATGCTAAGAGTGGATTGTGCTACATTTGGGTTTCCATGGACCAACTTAAATTCTCCAGATCTCACCTCATTGTTTGATTATATTGGGCATTCAATGAATGCATAAAATTTGCATTTCTCAGATCCATGCGCAAAAGAGGAAAATATGTAATAGCCTACTTATATCATCAGCTTCTGCTTTTTCAAATTCTTCTACTAGAGGGGAATAGTCTTAAGAATTTAGACTAATGAGAAATGTGGCTTTGATTGTACCTTCTGAAACACAGCTTCACTGATTCCTTTGACACTGTTAGTTTGGAAATCAAATGACCAAACTGTATAAATTGTGTATATGCATGTGAAACATTTGTGTGTGTGTGTGTGTGTGTGTGTGTGTGTGTGAAACATTGTTTAGACAAAGTATAAAATCTATGCACTTCACTTTTGTCTATCAAAGCACATCAGCCTCTCTTTAGACCCTGTTCCCTAAGGCTTTTCTGTTAGAGGGCTTGCTCAATCCTAAAGTCAGGGCAAAGGAAGCAGAATCTGTACTATTGGATTAACCACTTCATTTTATGCAGGGAGGTAACATTAATACATCAGGGCGCGTATCTGGCTGGGTTTCATTTGCCAGTACAAAGTTACTTTTTGGTTCAAGATACATTTGGATCAAAACAGTCCCATAGACTCAACTTTGATCCCTTACATGGTCCAGTCTGAATCTCTTAACAAATAAGATAATATACTTATTGAGGAAAATTTCCACATGTTGGCTTTCCCAAGTGCAAATTTAGATACTCAAAAGTGAAGAAATGTCCTCTAAGGTTCTCATGAAAACAGAGGTGAATTTAGAATCAGGAATAAGAAGGCCAAGGCAAGAGGGCTGAAGGTGTAGCTCAGTGGTAGAGTGTGTGCCTAGATTGTGGAAGGCCCTGGGTTTGGTACCCAGAACCATACAAATATGAATAAATAAAATAAAATTTAAAAAATAAAGATTGCTAAAATGGGAACAAAGGTTAAGGAAAACTGAAGGTAGCAGTCACAGCAAATCTGAACTGCCTACAGATTTTGCTCCACATCACTGCCTGAGTTCCATGGCTTCTGCTACATTTTATTCCTCTTACTCTAAAAGTAACTCTAATGCTCTTGAAGAGGTTTCTGTGTGGGAGTAGCTTTCTATTACTCCTGGATATTTTCTTGTAGAATAGAGTCCTGAAGCATTCTTTGGCTATCTTAAGTTCTTTCATGCAGATACTGAAATACTGTTTCAGGAAAGAGTTATCCATTGCAACAGAGAGAATAATTGGCATGTGGACATATTGCAGTCACCATTTGAGGCTATTACCTAAATTCTGCCCCTAGAATTTATCTAATATCATGGTAAATTAGTGACAAAATCATTATCTTTCTATCTGAAAAACAGTTTAGTTTTTTTTTTTTCCCCATGAACTTCAGAAGATCGTGTGGGGCAAAGGCATTCTGTACTTGTTTTTAGGTGCATTGAGTGGGTGTCTGACTCATAGCAACCCTATGTACAACAGGTGACACTATTGTCAGTGCTTCTTTGCTATCACAGAGTTGTTAATGGGTATATTCTATACTTAGCTGTCACAAATGTGGTGTATTGACTATGCATTCCTTTAGTACTTTCTACTCAAGGGTGGTCTACAGGGAGGAAACATTGCATTACCAGGGAGCATATTAGAATTGCAACCCCAGGCCTAGCCTGTTGTTTGTTGTTAGATGCTGTCAAGTAGGGTGTGACGCATAGTAACCTTGTGTACAACACTGACTGGCACCGTGCCATGCCTGGCACTATGTCAGTGCTTCTCTGCTATTCATAGAGTTTTCAATAGCTGATTGTTTCAGGATTGTTTTAGCAGTGGGTTGCCAGGTCCTTCTCTCATTTTTGTGGTGCCGAGGATTCAACTCAGGGCTTCAGAGACTGCAGAGCAGCACTTTACCAACTGAGCTAAACCCCAGCCCTAGGCCTTAGCCTAAGACCTATTAAATCAGACTTTGCATGTTAATGTGATCTTCAGCTAATTAGTATGCAAGTTAAAACTTTGAAGTGGTGCTGTAGAAAATTTGGAGGAAAAATGAGGCGGTATCTCCAGCCATAGTATGTCATTCCAAGTAATCTATCCTACAAAAACAGGGCACCTCCTCCTTGGAATAGCCAACCAAGACCTGATGTATTTCTAGTAGAACACAAATCTTGTTACAGAGTAGAGTTCCTCCAAGCATGAATGTTCCACGAATTTTGAATGTTGGTTTCATTTTTACTGTTATTACAAACACATCACTACATTTTGAAGTTGATTTTGGTCTACTCCAGCAAAATGACAGCTGCAATCCATTTTCTTGAGCCTTCAATGGTTTGAGTAAAGGGCTTGTTTTGTTATGTTTGAGAAAGACATGTCAATAAAGAGCAGTTTGGAAAGGGCTTGGATGTAGTTTTCTTTGAGGTGTTGGGGGTGGGGGTGGTTGTAATAAACCTCCAGGAAGGAAACAGCAGCCATTAGATTGGTAATTAGCATCTTCAACACTCTTAACAACATTTAGGATTACACTCTGAAGTACTAAATCAGGCACCTGTGCTGCAGTCCATAATTATTGTAGGAAGAATTGGAGATGAGACATAGAGCAGTTTGATTTTGTTTCATGGAATATTTTTTTTCTTTTGATTCCTAAGTAAGCCATGTAATGGTAAGTTTTTGAAGTCATAAAGACTAGAGACTTGGAGGCATCAGCAAAATTTTCTCTATGGGCTTTGTGTGCCCAGAGCCTTTCTGTGTGCTTCAAGGGTACTAGGCTGTATAGCTGCAAGGGGTCCTTTTCACATTGTAGATTATGTTAGAAGTCCCCCTGAAGTTGTGTAATGCCTCAGCTCTGTTTACATGTCTCCATTGTAGACAGAAGGCTAAAAGGGGACAAGCAGAGTTATTTCTTTTACCCAACAGGTATTAATTATAATTATTCTCAACACATGTTGCATATCAGAATCTTCTCTAGAACTTCAGGAAATAATGCTGCTCAACTCACTTTCCTTAAGATGATTCTATAGGACTGGAGCAGGACTTGCTATTAAACTCTGTTAGGTGTTTAGTGCTTAAGCTGATATTTTAAAAATTAAGACTATGATTTCAAGCATCTACAATCCTGTAGGTACATAATACAATAATATTTTAGATCTCATGTAGAGGCAAGTGCAAAGAACCCTGGAATGGTTGTGACAGAGAATGGAGTCAAAATCTGACTTGGGTCATTTCTTTGTGTGTTTATGTGCAGCTCTCAGCAAATTTGAGACCTTTGTGCCTGTCTGTGTTACTTTCCTATTTCATGTTGTGTACTCACTTGTTGAACCTTTGACTTGTTTCCACCCCCAACAGATATCCAAGGTCCTCTGGTCTGCCTTTTAAGTCTTATTATTAAGAAATGATCTACTTGTTCACACTGAGGTATACTAACAATCCTACTCTATTTCTTTCATGGAAAATTTTCATTTTAGTTGTAAGCTAAAGTTCTATAAAGAAGAAATGTCTGTGTTAAAAAGGCTCTGCAGACTGAGTGACTGACTAAAACTTCAAGATTATGGAGAGATAAAATGTTACAAAATTGAAAGCCAAGATTATCTTGGGCTATCTTTAGTTGCCCAGTAGCCATCTATTACCAACCTCTGTATCTGATCTAACATCCTTGTAACTACTAGGTAAAACTTTCAGAGTGTATTACCTAGTTGACCAATAGCTTCTATCAGTGCTAAAGCTAAAAATGTTATATCATCTAAAACCTATAGAAGAGATTTCCTCACTTTGCTGTAACTCACCTACCTGATGTTCTGACTAAAGTATTTGGTAAATGCAATGATTTATGACTTTCTTTTGTTATATGGCTACTAAAGTTCATATAACCCCTTCCACAGTTGAATATATCATTGAGGGCAACGTGAATTTGCATTCCTAGACCATGGTCACTCATATTTGGCTCAGAATAAGCTATCTCTTATTCCCCTTGGAGCGAGAGTTGTGATTTTACTTTGACATTGTAGACTGACTAAGATCACAGTGGGACTTGGAAAGTGTCAACTTCGGTCAGGGAGGGGTGTGTGTGCACGCACATACATGTGCACACTTAAGAAGTAGTGGGGGATCCAGAGTTTCCTTGTAATTGCACCAGGTGGCCACCTCTTCTCCCTGAATGAGAGGCTGAGTATAAAGTTTAAGAAATAAGGCAGGAAATCAGGAGAGAGAGAGGGGTTTCAACTGCTGCTAATAGCTTATCGTGGCAATTAGTTTGAAATGAAGCTCTAATTCAGAGAAGTGCTGAGCAAGAGGAGACAAGAGAATTAAAAGTAATGAAGCTCCAATGGACAGTTGATCATGCCTTAATGAGCAGTAAGAATTGATGAAGTGAAAAGTGTCAGCCTGCTCAAAAAGATACTTTCCTGGTTTTAAAAATAATCAGAAGGTACAAAATTCATCCTACATTTTAGTAAAGATTAACATATTTATATTTTCCTGGTGTTTCTTCACCATCAACATGTAAGTGTTCTCCTAAATTCTTATAATGATATTTTCTTATTATTTTGACTTTATATAAGAATGAACAGAGGAAAGATTATTGTTGCATGGCAAACCAGATATCAGTTTAGTCCATGAGTTTCTGGGTAGCAAAGCCAGAACTTCCTTACCTTGGCCTCACAGCTATATGGGCAAGCTGTAGTGATGGGAGGGTTATTGATGACTTTCTCAAGTAAGTAGAGATGAACAGTGGCGAGTTTGGTTCTTCTGCATGGGCTGCAACTTACAGATCCCAAGACCCTTCCACTGTTACATTTATATTCATTATGATAGATTATTTATGTAGTGCCTTGCCTATAGATTTGGGGAGTGAAGCCAAAGAAGGCTGGAACATTGCCTCTGAAGTCTCTCACTCTCAACATAAGATGACTTGTTGCTGATTTATGGGATGCCCAGGATGTTGAAGTTGACCTCTTGGATCCCCTTATTCTTATTATACCACAAATGGCCACTAGGTTTCCAGACTTTAAGCTTTGCGGTTAACTCTCAGCAAGCATACACAGGTATTATAGATACTTTAAAATGTATATGGTATGTGATGAATTTGTCGTGTGTTTTGAGATTTGATTTGCAACAATTGTGATTTCCTTTCTTGAAGATGCTACTATAGGAGATGAAAAATACAATGCAAATTTTATGAGCAATTAGTCACACCTGCTCTGAATAATATCTTTGAATTCTTCCAGATTTAAAATCATGAAACCTGCACAAGGACACTGGTTGGTCTTTAACTTGTGTTGTTTAGGCTCTCAGGAGGTCAACCACAGTTTATATATGAGCCTGACTGATACTGCTGTTTAAAAGCCATGGGGAAAGCACTGAATGACCTTCTGATTTGTTTGTCAAACTTGTCTGAGATGACATGCAATTCTGTTTGCTTTTATGTGAAAGAACATAACACAGCTGGAATTCAGAAGAACTCAAGTGAAATACTTTTTGATAGATTTTTTTTCCCTCCTTTTGCTTTGAAATGAACAAAGCCATTACTTTATAGTACTGTCAGGACTTGAAAGTCTACAAAATGTAAGAAGGAGGTGGTAGTAGGGGATGCCCATATGTTAAATGAATCATCAGTTTAGTAGCCTCTAAGCCATCCATAGAATGCTTTGTAGGAAATTCAGTAGGTCTCTCTCTCTCTCTCTCTCTCTCTCTTTCTCTCTCTCCTTTTCTCTCTCTCCCTCTCTCCCTCTCTCTTTCTTTTTCCCTCTCTCTCCAAATCAGGGCTTGTCTTCAAAGCAAAAACTTTAATTCCAAGTCCATGGCACGATCCTTGATTAAACAAATCTAGACTTCATGAAGATAAGCCCAGAGCTAAAGAAAAATAAAACAAATCAATCATGTTTAAACAGCATACAAGAGTTTGCAGACTGTCAATGAACATGATTAAATTTATATCAGTGTCAACCTTAGGAGAGTACAGCATTGACAAGCCATAGTGTGTGTAACAGAACTTGGTAAGAGTAATGAAAAAGCTACCTCTTCACCATTTCTCAGTGATCTGTACAATTAAGCAAATGACATATTCTTTGATTGCTTGTGTGCTAGCCTGGAACACTGAATCTCATAGTTCATTAGCATGCGTTGTTAGATGTTCCAGTTCCCAGGCATAGTGTTGTCTGGAACAAATGGCCTCAGGAGGTCACTACATTATGCAAGCTATGGATTTTGGAATGTTTTCTAATTAAAAGTAGCAAGGAATCTATAATATGCCCTGATTTGCTTAAGTCCTTGTTAATATAATTTCTAGAGTAACAGAAAGATGCTTCAGTATACTGTAGGACAAAGAGTCTTTAGCACTAGTTCCAACCATATTGTTGCCTAGCAATTAGGAGCCACTTTCTTAATTCCAGGTTAAGGTTTGATATATGAGGAAAAACCTCACAAACTTTATTCTAGAACAGTATGAAATCACCTGTTAGTTGTCAGTTGCTATTGCATGGAAAGACTGAACATGTTAATTGTGGATTGGGTGTTTGTTTTATTTCTTTCTCTTGACCACTTCAAGATCTCTTTGGTGAAGGAAAGCAAAACTCAGCAATCAGCTAATCAGGAGTAAGAACTGGATAGAATAGGAAATAGTTGTGGAAAAAAGGAACTTAAAGTTGTATTCTGTACTGACTTCACTAAAACCATATTTTAATTATGGTAAAGGCTGGTAATGTCGCTCCTTAATTTTTTGTAGTCACAGAAATTCTTATTTCTGTTTGTTTCAGTGTCAGTAGTACCTACATTTTCTGTAGTATTTACTGTTTGTCAGACACTATGCGAAATGCTCTATAAAATTATTCTTTGACCTGGAAATCCCAAACTTTGAGGGCTATATTTTAATTTTCATTTTGCTCAGGAAAAAAATGGATAGATAATTGAGTGAATATTTTGTACAAGGTCATTGCTAATGAGTAATAGAACATTTTTATCCCATGTCAGCCTGACACCAAAACCCATGCAGTTCCAACTGTCATCTGTTTTTCCCTGAAAGCCAGCCTGTCCAAGTTTAGGAACCAGTAAAATGAGGAGGTGTGTCCAGTCTGAGCCCATTTACATGCATATAAGTTTTTCTTTAATTTTTTTGTGCATTAAAAAATGCCTTCCTATTTAAAATTCAGTGTCATGTATTTTTAGTTTTTAAGATAAATAACTCACTTATTTTACTATTTTAAAACAGCCAGAGATACAAATGGCAGGACAAATAGTTGTTGCTCATGTAGTTATTCTTAATTTGTGGAAGACTTTTTTTTTTCTTTTTATACTACACTGGTTGTATTTGTGCATAAAAGAAAAAATATAAGATTAGATGTGATCACTCTGAAATATGCTAATTATTTATTCCAGGAATATGCATCCACACTATACATAGTGACATTAAAGGAACCTTTACCACACAATTCATCAATATGTAGCTGTCAATCTGTCAGCTAATTACAATTAATGGAGTTGACAAGATAGAACTTCAGTGCATATTAACAATAGTTTACATTCTCTGGCAATGGCATTGGAACCATCATAGAGTGTGTGATGAATACACATTGAAAATAATGAATCTTTTTCCACTAAATAATTGTTGACAGAATGATGATATGTTTCTCTCCTTTATTCCTAAAGTGCTTACATCTCTCTTCTTTCAAAATCAAGTAAAGAAAAACAAATAAAAAACGACTTTCTAAAGGACTAAGAAACTATTGAGTCAATTCCTGAAGTGCTGCATTGAATGAAGTTCTCAAAACAAAGAAAAATCTCTTGTTGCCTTTTCCCTGATTTCATGAAGGCAGAGGTTTTAATTTTGTCTCTAATAGGCTGAAGTTCTTAAAAAGAAGAGAACTTTGGCAGAATTTTAAGGGGAAATCCAAAATAAATGCTGCATATTGACACATGCTTGGCTCTGTAGGATTATATTTTTTAAGTAAGTATATTCCTCTTAACATGTGCAGATTTACTGGATAAATATGTGCCATCCTGAATATATGACATTTTTACAAGCTGGACCATAGGAAAATAAGATGCCAAGGAAACATATTTGAGGGGTCCCAGGAACTCCCTCAGTGGATCTCAACCCTCCCTTATTTCCATGATGCAAAAATCCTCCTCAGTATTCTTTACATCCTTTGACAAATGGACTAAGCCAAGTTCTGCAAGGTTTCAGTTGTCCCCAGTGCCTCAGAACTGAGCAGTTGCTCCAACCTCAGGGAGCCTTTGCTTGTGACTTCACAAACAACATCTAGGCTGCAGGTGTTATTCATACCAAAAGCCCTTCCTAACTTCTCCCCCAACTTTTTTTCTTATTTCTGGTTTTGAACTTCCAATGGACTTTTTCCTCAGGAGGAAATTAGAGGAGGAGGGTTCACTTTTAATCCATGTACACTCTGAGAACTACCCACTTTGTGAGTACTCGACATCCTAATCTAGGTTTGCATGCTTTTGTGCTCATGCTTAGGGCAGTCAGCAGCTGATCTTGAATTGAAGGTCGTTATATAGAAATGCTTGAGTAGTGGTTATTTCAAGGTCTTTGGCATCTTGTAGGCACTGGGTCATGTGGCTACTAGAAAACATTCCTGAGAGGTACACTTCATACCACTGAGCAGTCACTTTTCTGCTGTGTTGGTCACTTTCTATGAGCATGGCAGAGCATGGCAGAGCTACTTTAAGTACCTTGCAATTATTTCCTTGCATTCAGGGCAGAACATATTCTGATAGTAATGTTATTTCTGGAAGAGCCAGAGCACCCAGGCACATTCTCATTCTTTGCTTCTCTATCCCCATTCACTTCCCTTATTACATTTTTGTGATAGGTCGAACATGAAAAAAATGTAGAAATGTAGGGCTAATTATTAAAGTACTTTAAATCCTTTACTCATGGAAAGAAGGAAATTGCATGTGTGATCTGTCTTTTAGTTCAATGATTAAATCTTTTTTGAATTGTTACAACAATGTAATCATAAGAATTTTTCTCTCTTTTCACTCTTAAGAATACTTTATAATTAAACCTATTGCATTCCACCAAAATTTCCCATTAAGGGATAAAATTTATTCTTCTGTTCTATTCAGGTATGTTTCAATAACCTTCTTGAGACTAAATTGTGTTTTGATGTTGTCAAATGTTTTTGACAAAGTAGATCATTGTGATCCCCAACTATTAAGTGAAAATATAATGGAAGAAAATACCTTTTGTTTAGTGGCTAACCTTGTGGGGAGAAGCTTGGGTTTCTTAAGTAGGGAAAATGCTATTAGATACTATTTATTTTTCTAACAATGATATTGTGATTCTACTAAACCAATATCCTCCTTGGAATTTTCTATTTACTCTTTGCAAACTGATACAGGAGAGTTGTTCTTTTTGTGAATGATAATTTTTTATTGATCTGAATGAAAAGCATAGTATCATGTAAGATCTTAGGAAGTGACCTCTATGCACAATTTAAAGCATGTTAAGAGTTTTCTTCTGTTGTGATTTGCCTAACACAGTGAAAGGATACATGTTGCATGGCCTAGAAAGAATGATGGCAGTCCTCTCTACCAAGTTACAACCAGGAAGAGCAACAAAATTAGTAACCATACAAGGGCACCCAATTCCTAAATTTCTGTCTTAATATATTTTTACTTTTGAATTTTTTTAGTGAGAATAAAATCAAAACTTATAGCTGCAGGACTTAACATTTTAATCTAGCACTAAGAATTTTCCAATTGTTAGATCACTAGCCTCAGAGACTTCATGAATTTCCTGTATTTCAGTAGGAGAAAGAATGAGAAAGCCAGTTCAGTAAGGGCCAATTTGGTTTTAAAATCAGGTAAAAAAAGGAAAATTAGCTGTTTCTGGGCTGATGGTCTATGTCAAGTCTGTACTTAATCTTTCTATTTTTTTTACAGTGATCCTAGGGAATGAAAAAATTATCTTGTAGATAGGAGAATTCTCATTTTCAACTTAATGTATACTTACCTGTGCAAAAATAGTCACTGTTGCATTTCTGTAGGAGAATGCCGATGTTATGATGCTTCTGGGGTCTTTGAGAGTCTGGAGCAGCTCAGATCCATTGTATCTTGATTTTTCTTTAAGATATTTGTAACAAATCGGTCATTGCTTATTTCAACAGAGTATTTTGCAAATACTAACCCTAATTGGGAGGTGAAGCAGGTGGTAGGTACATAGTTACCATTTTAAAATTTGTCAAGATTGTATCCATTTGGAAGATGCTTTTTAAATTTTTTGTATTTTTTTTGTTTGAGTGAAATGCTTTAGAAAGACATACCGGGGGAAAAAAAGGAAAGGAAAGAAAGAAATGAAGGAAGGAAGAAAGAAATAAAAAGAACGAAGAAAGAAAGAAAAGAAAGGGAAAAAAGAAAAGCAAGCAAGTTTTCTGTTAAAATGTTTATCTACACAGATTAGGAAGATAAAAGAATAGGTAATTTGTTAACTTTGGGCATTTTAAGGTCATGAATAATCCTTGCTGATGAATCCAATATATATAGCTCAGGCTGATTCATTATTAATTCAACTGAAATGGACCAAGGACTGTACTATGGGTTCATATTACACAGGTAGATAGGCCAGTCACTTGCCTTATTGGAACAATGCAAATGAAAATTAGAAGTGCATAAAAATTTGTGTATATGAAAAATCATTTTAACTTGGAGCTTTAATAGACCTCACTGCTCTATTGGTATTCTCTTCAGTAGGAATTATTTCATTTTCCATTTATTTTTTCTCTATTGTTGCTTGCAGCTGTGTTTAGGACTCATAATGAGACACTGCATGACCTTTCAACTTGTTAGCTCAGAATGCTTTTCTCCCCTGAACCCTCCTATATGTCAGCTCTAAGAAGTTTACCTTTGTTGTCATCACTGTTGTTTACCAGGTAAGAATTAAACATGGCTTTGGCATTTTTTTTTGAGAGTTGAACCCATGGCCTCACAAATACTTTGCAAGTGCTCTGCCACTATGCTGCACCCCAGCCCATTTTTTATTTTTGTGTTTTGTGACAGGGTCTTGCTAAATTACACAGGCTGCCTCTGGCCTTGAACTCGGGATCCTACTGCCTCAGCCTCCCAAGTCTCTGGGATTAGAGGCATGTGCTACCATGGTTGGCATTCTGGTTTTGCCTTGAAAAAGTGATTGTAACTATAACTTTGTTCTGTAACATTACAAAACCACAGAAAGTCAGTGCAATTATCTTGGAGGCATATAGAAGGAGAGACAGCCACCAAGTGTGTGTAATGTCTGACCGAGTGATAAATCAGCAGAGCATGACAGGCCAGTTCCCATTACCAAGAACCTTACGGAGCATTACAGTTTTATTGTAGTAGAAATTTGTTGCTTTCAGAACTCTACTAAAATGATCTACTTTTCAGGAATACAGGTGACACGTGGCACCCAGTTCCTCTGAAGGTTATAAGAAAATAGAAAAGTTGTACCTTCTTAGAATAAAAAAAAGTACAGAAAAGTTGTTGGATATAAGATCAGCATATCAAAGTCAATTGCTTTCCTATATTCTGGGAATAACTCATTATAAAATAGAATAGGGAAAAAGATTCCATTTAAAATCACAACAAAATCTATATATCTAGAAATAAACCTAACAAAGAATGCAAATACTTGAAGGAGAATTGTCCAATGAAAAAGCAAACTGTAAATTAATGCATTTGCTTTGCTACATTTATATTCAGAATCACCCACAAAATGAACTATGATATTTCAGAGTATTTATGTGAAAGTATAAAAATGGACCAGAAAGATATATATCCAGCTCATAACACCCTAGAAACTAGGGTTGGAACTGGTATTGAAATGGTGGTCAAAGGAGACATTAGCTTTATTTTTGTACTGAAATAAGACTTTAGTTTTATTCATGATCTTCAACTTTTAAGAAGGAATTTATTTTTATATTACTTGTATATTGAAAAAGTTTATGGCTGGAGAAAATTTTAGAATATAAGTATATAGATCAAAATGCCAATTTTGTATGCTGAGAAAATGTACAACTCTTATTTTCTTTTTTGTATTTTCCAAATATTATCTCTCGTTGTCTCAGATAAAAAAAGATTATAGTCAGCGAAATTTATTTAGAGACTGTTAGGGGCTAAAACCAGAATGTTAGGCAGAGGAGCAAAGAGCCTGGTGCAGCATGACATGGTAGAAAAGCAAAATAAAACTAAACAAAACAGAATTTGGACACATCAAACCAGGGTTCAAATTCAGTGTTACCATTCTAGAAATTCAGGCAACTTGTTTTGTTTCCAAATGGTTATTGATACCTCATATTTCTCCTGTTGTACTTTTTGTGTGTGTGTGTGTGGCACCCGCCAGAAGGAAAAGGTATCCCTTCTACAAAAAACAAACAAACAAAAGCAAAAAACAAAAAATAAAAAACTTCCTTTTATCCACCTAGAACATTTTCTAACATTAAGTTTGTATGCTTATAGTTGCTTTACTAGGTTAAATAATTATGGATAAGGAAACCTTCCATTGATTCACAAGTACCTAGTACTTAACTGGGCTGCTTATTCAAGTAGAATTCCATTTCTTTGTGCCTGATGGAAAGCAGCATTATTATCCAGAGAATATTGAGACCATGAGTGACCCTGCATGGGAGAGGCAAAAACAGAGGGAGGAAGAGAGGGAACAGAAACACTAATTCACTTCAGAAATGGCGATGGGAGGACATAACCATGGCTGGGCAACCTTGAAAAGTACAATATGTTAAAGGAAGTTAGCAGTAATACTTTTTTTATTGGACAGCTTTATGTAGGCACCAAAGTGATTGGAATCTGGGAAGGCAGCAATGAAGTCGACATGCTCAGAGTTACAAAGCCTTTTATCTGGTTAGTCAAAATATTAATGGAGCTGTTTATGGCTGTGCAGTGAAAGTGGGTTTCATTTTCCTGATGCAGTGTATATCCTGGGTTTGTCCCATCACTGTCTTTCACTTTGGCTCAGCCTCTCTCTCTCTCTCTCTCTCTCTCTCTCTCTCTCTCTCTCTCTCTTTCTCTCTCTCTGTCTCTCTCATTCTCTCTGGTGCTCACTATAGGTAACTCTTCAATTGCAACCAAAGACTCATTTCAAATGTTCCCCAAGTTGCAATTCCCAGCCAGTTTTCACTGTTCAGCCTGGAATGGAGGCTGCATTGTTTTAAAGACTTTGAGGGGAGTTAGTAGAGTGTCCAGCAATTTCACAATGAATCAAAAGCCTTAGATACCACATTTTAGATTACCTCAGTCAAAAAGAAACTGTAGATATGAGAAATAAGTGTTGTAATAATTCCTGCACATGTGCCCCTTCTCTTGTATTCTACATATGTGATAGATGAATCCTTTCTATAAAGTTACAGACATTAAAAACCAATGATCAGGTTACTTATGCTACATAAATAAAGCAGAAAAACTTCACTTTTCTTTCTAAGAGTCTTTTTCTCCACTACACATTTTCTCTCCAAAGCTTTTCTTTCAAGGCTATAGCAAGAAGTAAGATTTCAATAGGCTAAAAAATGGGGTCATTTCCTATTGTTCTCCTTTTCATGACTGAGACTGGCTTGAGGTAGAGGGATTATAACTACAAACCTGGAGTGAGGAGCCAGGTCCTAGAGTGGCACCAGAGGGTGGGAATAGGTTGTTAGTACCAACAGTGAGCATTCACAACAGGGAGTCAGAAATGCACAAAGAAAGAGGCTTCTTCTCTGCCAGTGTTTATGAACCCATTATGGACTTGGTACTACTACTTCATAGAAATAGAGGCTATTTCATAGAAGAACATTGCTCTAAAAATTTTGTGCAAGATATACTTTTCATAATAGCAATGAAAAGTAGAAGTTATATGAGAATAAAATCACCATATGCAGAAGAAAGGTTTAACTGAAAATTTAACAATGAGTAAAGTAATAAGCAGAAGGTGCTTTTACGGGTTGTCTTAAAATTATCCAATGCTGTTTTGGTCTTTGTCTCTCTGAATGTGATAACTGGATACCACTCTTGTGCTGTGTTGAGTAGAATCTCATTTGCTCAGCATCATTGGGTCATGTGGTTTTTTTGTGTGCATTTCCTAGGTAATTGAAGACAAACATTTTAAGGAGTAAAATTTCTAAGAAAAGTTCAGGAATTTCTAAGAAAGTTCTTTTTCATTTTATAATCCTTTAAAATTGAGGCTGTTGAACACCACTTAGCATTTCTTGACAATCAAGAATCATCTAGAGAAATTTTCTTATTGTGTTTTGCTAAAATGCAGTGATTTTTCCATGAGCATGTTTAGAGTGATTTATGCCTATACTAAGTGTTTCTACCTGAGTTCATCATAATCCTTAACCCTTAACCATTATCCTTAAACCCTAAACCCTAAACCATAATCCCTAACCTTAATCCCTAAACCATAATCCTTAACCATTAATTTTCTTCCCTATCAGAGATTGAGCCTCTTTTTATTTTACTATCAATAGTATTTTATCTTTTGATTGTCTTTTCTGGTTTTGGAGCTGCTTCTTCCTTTCCTCTTTTGTATAATGTTTTATTCTCAGTCCTTATTTCTCCATATAATCCTGGCAAGTCCAGAGAGAGATGATTGCTCAGGTCCTTTTGGCATTATATTGGACAGGAAGGTGAGTAGGGAAAGCAGTAATGGTCATAAGGAGCCATCGCTCAAAAGCCTGCTGAATGGAGCAATCTGTGAACTTGGGGGTGACATGGTTCAACAATTAACAGGATAATAGAGGAAAGCTAATTCAAGCAGATGCATAAGCTAGAGCTGGACTTTGTTCCAACTGCAGGAGATATAACAGATGAGAGTAAGGGTGCTCAGCAGCGGGCAAAATGGAGTACTGGACTCATACTTCACACTCCTGCCTGGGTCTTCAGAGCAACTGAAGACCTGAAAGTGGAGACAGTACAACTCACTTGTCCACGTTCAAGTCCAGAGCAAAGGGACAAGCACAGAACTCTGCTAGCATTTTAGTAGGGCTGCCCTGTTTCATTCTTATTGGCTTTTGATGTAGAATCAGATTAGCTGTGTGTCTATTTAGAAAACAGATTGAGGAGGAGTTATACTGCTTTCTTCAGAAAACTGTTTTAAAATCCACAGTGTTACCCAGACACTGATGACTCTCAAATTACTTCCAGCCCAGAAAGCTCTACATAATACAGATGGTTTGTGGATGCTTTGATACCTAAAGCACAGTATGTTTGCAACTGTCCTCCTTCTCCTCTGGAGTTAATATTTTTTGTGGTACCAGTGTCCATATAATTATAAAAACCAAAAAGCTAGGAGTCATGCCAGACTTCTCTTTCTCTTTCTTCCTCCATATCCAAGTGGTCACTTAGCCCACAAACCCTGATTCATACTTTTAATTTCCTGTCATGTGATCTAATTACTTTTACTTTAGATCTGATTTACATAATTTTAATCTGTATGATCACGTTAACTTTGTAACTTACTTCTCTTTCTTAATGGTCTTGAAATGTACTTTCTTGCACCCATATCTGGTCAGCTGATACATTGTTAAAGTATTTGTTCATAAGCCTAGAATCAATATAGTTGTTGAATTAAATAAAAACCAGATAATTAATCTCAAATTGATTGATAGTATGGATAATGCACCAGACAGTAGTCTGTGATATACCTCAGGGTACACGGTAGTCTTGCTTATTATACTGGCGAATGAACTTTTACCATTGGACATAGCATTACCAGAAAGTAAATTCACTTCCTCATTGTCTTTGTACAGTAGAAGATATTACCCTTTGATAATCATGAATGATTCCTCTATATGACAAAATAACTCTTCTTTTTTTCCTACATATTTTATGACTTAAGCTACTTAAAATGGTCATGCCACTGTCTCAGTTTCAAGTACAGTGGAACCAGTAGTTTGGTCCTTGCAGTAAGTATTCTTCCTTTGGAACTAAGACAGTAAAACCAGTAAAACCCAAAGTTATGCCTCATGCAACTAACTTTTGATTTGCAATTGCATAAAATAAAAACTGTTGCTCTCTCCAGACATATGGAGTCTGAGAAAGACTGTACCATATAATGATTACTAGTATAAAACATACTGTAGCCAGTTCCCCAGTAGGAGAACATCTTGACTTTACAGGTGTCCCCTCCAAGCCTGTGCTGCAACTGAGTCTTCAAGATGCTCATATGTTGTTCTGTGGTATCATTTGCTTTTTCATGATGATACATGGAAATAACAGGATATATCAGAAGTGTCAACTTGTTATATATTTTTTGGGGGTCATGGAATGCAGTCCTTTATCCGAGGTAAAGTTGCTTGAAACAATATCAGTACTGAATAACAATACTGGCAAAGTAATAAAGGTATTTAATAAGCACATCTATGGTGGGGTTGACAGAAAGTGTCTTTGTTGCAATGTAGATCAATACTCTCCAGGATGAAATGTATATAATATAATTGCCTTGCTGGCAGATGGCTGGACAGTAGTAGAAGTCTCATTGTTCCCTATAGCTGATTAGATAGGTCACTCAGCAGTCATGGTGAAGAATGATGATTAGAAAACCACACTATTGCCGAGGGTGGTGGCGCATGCCTGTAATCCCAGCAGTTCAGGAGGCAGAGGCAGGAGGATAGCAAGTTCGAGACCAGAGGCAGTCTACATAACTTAGTGAGACCCTGTCTCAAAAAGTAAAAAAAAAAAAGGGCTGGGGGTGCAGCTGAGTGGTCCAGCACTTGCAAAACATGCAGGCGCGAGGCCCAGTATTCAACCCCCAGTACAGCAAAAAAAAAAAAAAGCAAAAACAAAAGAAAACAAAACCACATTATTGATCTCATCCATTGCCTCTACTCACACCATTGAGCAGCATTTTTACATGGCCCCATTGATTAAATACTAGAATGAAAATGTGATGACTGATAGTCATAGGATAGCTCATCTTTCTACTTGCTTTGTTTCTCTTGGCATTTACATACATATAAAATCAATGTAAATATTTTCGCACTTTGTGTCCACTCTATGAGGTCCATCTACAAATCTCTTGCCCAGTTTTGCCACTAAATAAATTATTTTTCTTTCTATGACACTTACCACCTAGCTAGATTTTCTTATAAGTCATCATTGATTCACTCTGTAGACACTCTTCTTCCACAAGAATTGAACAATTAGCCAGGCATCATGGTGCATGCATATAATCCTAGTGTCTCAGGAGGCTGAGGCAGGAAGATTGTGAGTTTGAGGCCAGAAAAACTGCTAGGGGCCCAGCTCATTTGCCTAGTATGTGTGAGGCCTGGGTTCAAGCCCCCAGTATTGTAAAAACAAAAAACAAAATAAAAACAACAAAAGAAGTGGAAAGTCATATGGACCACTCATTTTCTCCCCTCATTCTGGTGGCTATCATACTATCCTACAGAACCATGGCCTGCAGCCATAGCCCTGTGGCATCCTGTCAGATCTCGGAAGCTAAGCAGGGTTGGGCCTGGTTAGTACTTGGATGGGAGACCACCTGGGAATACCAGGTGCTGTAGGCTTGGGAGACAGACCTGGCAACCCACTCCCAAAAATAAATCCACCATTGAAAACCCTATGAACAGCAGAGAAGCACTGACAATAGTGTTTCCCCTGTTGTATGTCAGGTCAGTATGAGTCGGATACCAACTTGAAGGTACCTAACAACAACAACAACAACAGAATCATGACTTGGATCTGTGCTGCTTTTATTCACATTGTCACTGTTTTTGATGCTTTTTAGTTTGGTAACTATTGTCATTTGTTGTTTGTTTTAGATGTTATTTTGGTGGTTAGAGAGTAGTAGATATTTTGAATATGCTATTTCCTATAATATGCATATATGCAATAGTAAGCAAATTTGTGTTTGTTGTAGCTAAAAGAGAAAAATATATTTATTTTATTCCAGAATCTGTTGCATTCTGCTGTTATATAAGAAAAAAATTTGGGAAACTGTTTTCTCTTTTGAAGATCTCACAAAATGGAACTCAGTTTTAGAATATTTCACAAAATTTCAACAGAACATGCACAGTAAAATGCCCTCCATTTTCTTCAAGGATAAGTCATATGTCAAGTAAAATGTCTGAGCATATGACAACATATTGCAGAGAGAGTTTCACCTCCAGGATATGTAGCACTGCGGTCATGGAGAAATGTTCTAATTTTTGTGATTTTTCTTATTTGTTAAGTACACATCAGCTCCCAAATATGAAACACATCAGCTAGTCTTAGATTTTGAATACATATTATTTTGAATATGCTTGCCTGATAAAATAGAGTATGAATTTCAGTAAGATGAAAATAGGGTCTTTTAATTTGTAACCCAAATCATCTAATCCTAATAGTGTTTGTTTTATGTTTATTGAGTTATATGGCTGTCAGAAAACAACATGGAACTTTTAGAAGGAAAACATAAATCTAATGATGTCTGTAACAGAAGACATGGCTGGGTAGGTGCAGAAAATCTAAGGAAAAGTAGCCAGCAAAGGCTCCAGCTGCTTGCCAGGGAAGGCTTGGCCCTTGCAAGCTCTCCAAGCTTAAAAGCCCCCTTCTGTTATCTCTGACCTTGGGCATAGACCCTGTTTACATGCAGATGTGACATAGTTCTGCCTACGTGCAGTGGGCTGAAAATGCTAATGTAAATAATAAATAACCCTTCCCTGATTCAGAAGAAAATGTACCTTAACCCCCTTTTCTCCTGAGTCATAAGAATGGTTAATGTTATGATGATAGCCTAATAAAAAGAGCTTGAGGCTCAGGGGGCAGTACACCTGAAGGCAATGGCCCCCACCTCAGTCTCTTTAACACTAATGCTTGGTGTGCAGAGTAATCCTTTCTGCATCTGGTGACCCCGTGGCTGCTGGACAGTAACAACAGATGTCTTCTCATTTGATAAATACTTTATACTTGGCTGTCATTTATAAAGCATATTGACAAGCAAAATAGGTCCACAGTTTTTAGAGTGTAAATTTACATGATTCTACAAATAATAGTAAGTTTCAGAGACACACTTTCAATAATAAAATTTCAGTAATGAAATGAGCTTGACAATTCCATCCAACTCAGAGATATAGTAAGTGAAATAAACATCACACAATGTCTCTTGCTGAAATGCATATATCTTTGATGTGGATTAACTCAGAGGCAATTGATAAAAAGGAGGGAGTTTGATATCAGCAAAACATGGAAGATGTGCTGTGTTGTCTGGGCAAGTTAATATTTTACAGCTATCAGATATAAATTTTTTCAAAATTGAGGAGAAAGCCTCATAAATTAGTAAGACTTTAAGGATATAACTGAAATATCCTACAGAAATGATTTCCGTGGCACATTCTGATAGGTGTAGATAGGAGGATCTCAACTTTGAGGCCAGAGGCAGCCTGTACAACTTAGTGAGACCCTGTCTCAAAATAAATAAAAAAGGATTGGGGGTACAGCTCAGTGGTAAAGTGCTTGCTTAGCATGTGCAAGGTCCTGGGTTCAACTTCTAGTGTAACAGAACACAAAAAACAAAAACAAACAAAAAATAACAACAATAAAAACAAATTTCCTTTTCTGCAAAAATGTACCTTTCTGGTTTAAGAACAGGATGGAATGATTTCCATAGTGTGATACTATCTTGGGGAACTGTAAGTGCAGAAATAGTAGCCAAGGCATATTTCTCTCACATTCATCTACTATTACTACTTCTACTACTACTACTAATGGCAAATAATTTTTTCTGAGTTGAATTTTTAATTTTCATGTAATTGGCCTCTACTACAAATGAAGTCTTTAATGGCCCACGTGTCAAAATAGATCCTTGCAAGGGAAAGGGCATACGAATGCAAAGGAAGGCCATATGCCATGGCCCATGCCTGTACTACTAGAGACTTAGAAGGCTGAGGTAGGAGGATTGTGAATTTGAGGCCAGAGGCAGCCTGTACAACTTAATGAGGTATAAGGCATTTTATAAACACACACACACACACACACACACACACACACACACACACACAGATTGCAAAGGAAGAACTGAAGATGATCTTTAAGTACAAATCTAATGGAGGTTTAATTGTGCTAGTGGATTTATTTCATGATTGGTGTTTTTCATCTTTTGATCATAGAGTTCTGTAGCCTTTGACTGGTCTGCCATAATCCTATTTTCCCAATAAGCTCATAAAGCTTTTCATGGCTAATTTAATGTGTCAACTTGACTGAACTAAGGAATATTCTAATAGTTGATAAAACATTATTTTATGGTATATCTCTGATACAGTTTCTAGAAGTAATGAGTATTTGGATTGGTAAACTGAGTAAAACAGATGGCCCTCCCCAACGTTGGTGGATATCACCAATCCATTGAAAGCAAAATGGCAGAGGGAGAATTTGCTTTCTTCTTTAGGTGGGACATCCATCTTCTTTTCTTTTGCTCTGGGACATCAGACTCCCCATTTCTCAGGCTTTTGAACTGGGATTGAATTAAACCACTGACTTTTTTCCATCTTGGAAACAACATGTAATGGGACTTACCAGTCTCTATAATAGTGTGAGCTAGTTTTCATAATAAATTTTCTCTCTCTCTGAATAGATCTCTATATCTGTAACTGCATCTGTATCTCCATGTAGGTCCAATTGGTTCTGTTCTATGGAGGAATCTGACTAATAGAGTATACGTGGCCATAGAGCATAAATTTGTTTACTTGGACAAGACTAGGAAGACTGAAGTGAACATCTTTTAGTGTACTAAGGACAGATTGTAGTGGCAATGCATTGTTAGTGGTTCATCATTTAGCGCACTGTGCAGATAAAATGAGGTTATGTATAGGAAAATGCTTTATAAATTTTAAATTATTTTGTTTTCTCATTAAGAAATAATTTAAGACTCTCTATAAATCCTTTGTCAATTTTTATTCTACAAACTTTCGGAAGTCTTCCTGTGTATGAGATATTGTGCTAAATGTTGAGAATAAAACTATTAACATCATCTTGGTCCCACCTTTGTGGTATTGACAGTCCTGTGAGGGAGATGGAATTAAGTAAGATAATCACGAAAATGGTCACTTATCTAAAAGCTATAAAGGAAATAACATTCTAGATGAGAGGACATGATAAAGCATCTAGATCTTGCTAGGCACCGAGGAAAGCTCCTCTGAGGAAGGGCCATTTGATCTAGAATTAGTATAAAAAGGAGTTAGGTAGGGGTGTGTATGTATGTGCATATGCAGATGAATAGGATTATTCCAGATAGGGGCACAGGTTTATTCCAGACAGGGAAGCAGTGTGTACTGAGATTCTGTGGCAGAAAAGAGGGCTGACAAGTGAGGATTTGAGAGAAGACCAATCTGTCATTGGTTCCAGCAATGGCACGTGTCTAGCACAGCCTAAACTTGACAAAGCTTCTTGGTACACAGTAATTCTTTTTGGATTAAACCTAAGGACAGTGAAACTCATTGAAGAATTTTAAGTGATGTGATTAGATGCATTCTGAAAAAACATCTTTTGCCTTGGTGAAGAACAAATTATAAAGATACAAGAGACGTCTTAAGAGTTTAATCAGGGGGCTATTGTAGTCTAGCCAGCTTTCTTAGCACCATATTATCTCTATCATTTGGAATAGGTTAGTGGCAGTGTAAATGCACACACATAGGAACTTGAGTTGAAATAAAATGGGCAAGCTTCATTGGATATAAATGTGAGGGGAAGGCAATAAAGGTTACATTTAGGTTTTGCCATGAGAAACTGATTTATAACCGTGCTACTACCTGAGTTGAACAGTAATTTTGGGAGAAAGATAGTGAATTTGATCTTAGATGTGTATCTGAGTTACCTTGGAGATTTCCAAGTGAGGATGTTGAGTAGCAAGTTGGACATATATATATATATATATGTATATATATATATATATAGTTTCAAAGACAAGGTTCAGCTGCCCTGGGGACATGAATTTGTGGAAAACCTGCATGTGTTAATTGAATCTATAAGCACTGATGAGCTTCCTGATAGAAAAAGTACAGACAGGCAGAGCTTGAGCTAAGCTTCAAAAGAACCACCAAGAGCTGAGTAGAGGAAGATGATCCAGTAGAGGAGAATTTGAAACAATAGTGAAATAAGAGGAATATATGATAGGACTCGAAGCCATGCAAAGTATTTCAAGATCTCTCCCTTCCTCCCGTACCTTATCCTTAAGATGAGACAGTCTTCAAAATGCAAATGAATGATTCAAATAAGAGGGATGTAGACAAGAATTCATAGTGTAGTTTTCATGTCAGAAATTGGCAACATTATAAGTTGTTTGAGTTCAATTTAGATCACATAAACCAGTATTTGTCATGGATTTTTGACACATGTAGGCATTCTCCATTTTAATACATATGTGAAAATCATGCTCAGTAGGATGCCTTCTAATAAATAGGATTGCTCCTTCAAGTGTTTTATATAAGATATGATAAAAATGTGGTGAATGTTTAAGTTTAAAAATTTATTATTACTTCAGAAAGTGGCAAGAATGATGGACTATGTGTGTTCAAAGCCAGGGGAATACTGTGAAGGGGATTAATGGCAATGTGTCTTTTAGTGTAACAAGTTTTCTCTTCAAACTTTAACCATATTTTTTGTTCATACTTGTACAAAGCAAGGCTATAAGTCTAGATATATGTTGTCTGGATGATGATTAGTTTTCCCAGATTAGTTTAATTCCCTTTGATATTTTATAACTTTAATGTAGAATTACAAGGTTTACCACTATTAACATACTGAACATTAGATGTAGAAAGGGGAAAAGAATTAATTGATGTAAACTTATTCAGAAAACAAGGAAGAAAATATTTAACTACTCTGACCTTTGTGTATGGAAATGATCATATTGCCAAAATTCATTCTTCCAATATCCTCTCCATGTTTCTCTGCCAGTGTCTTAGCTGGTTGGGATGCTTCACCTGGTGGAATATTAAAAATCTTTGTTCCTGAAGGGTTGGTGCCATTAGTAATCCTTCTTCTATTGAGTTGTTGGCATGTCACAATAACTTTTACTCAGTGGATTATGTATACACTTTCCCCCTCTCTCCATTGAGTATTAACATCACCATTTCCCCTTAATAACCAAGAAAAATTACCCCAGAAATATAGTAACTTTCTTCTTTGCCAGTTCAGTGGCACAGAGAATCAAACATGTCATGTAGCAATCACGGTGTCTAGTTAACAAGAATTTTTAGTTTCCTTTTTTGGGAACATAGACAACTAGCACTGCACAGAGATGTTGGGGTATGAGAAGCAAATAATTTGAAAGTAAGTTATTGTAGAGAAAAGTAAAGGAAGTCATTTCCATTTTTACTATCTAATTTCCAAAAACCTGTGTTTGATGGTTGAGACCATGTATTGCATCTTTTAGGACACCAGTTATGGTGGACACTGTGACACATTTCTCAGATCCACTTCACAAAAGAAAGTACTCATAGATGCAGATGCTGTCAGTATTATTGACAAAGAATCATTTTCTCTCAGACCCTTTGCAAGGATTTCCTCAGCTTCTCTCAAGGTCACGTGCCTTCTTCAGGTCCTACTATTCAGTGACTGGTTAACATAGGGTTATAAAGACCTAGTTCTCTTACCCCAGTCCAGGACAACTCTGACTGGCCTTTCACCTGTAGAACTCCCATGGTGCTTGCATTGTAGCTCTAAATCTGTGTCTGTTCGGTCCTATTTCTTGCTGTCTCTTCCACAGGCATTGGTTGCAAGAATTCCTGCATGCTGATCTCGTCTATCAGCTTTCTGAGAAGCTCAACCTGCAATGGCCTGTGGCCCACAAAATAACCTGGTTGGCCACATACTAGTCTTCAGCTGGTCAGTCCTCTGTTCCATCAGGCTAATTTTTGGGGTTGGCAGAGTAAAACCAATAAGCCTGGTAGATGTGAACTTATTTCCCTCTTTTCCTGAGTAAATGTTCCCTTGTCAGAAGTAATTGTGATAACATGAAGGGCCTAAAGACATTCTGTAAGTCTGTATTTTTTGGTGCTCACAGAGTCCTTGTGGGCAGGAAAGACATCTGTGTCTTGAATATACAGTCATGCACATAATGTCTTGGTTAGTAAGAGACCACATAAATGAGGGTGGTCTCATAGATTATAGTGGAGCTGAAAAATTTTTATTGCTTAGTGTTGTAGCCATTGTAATGTCTTAGTGAATAGCTTTACTCGTGTTTTTGGTAATGCTGATGTAAACTAACTGTTAGATATATTTAAAACTGTTTAGATATATTTAGATACACAAATATTTACCATTGTGTTACAGTTGCCTACAGTGAAAAGCATTAGTCATGTGTTTTTGGTAATGCTGATGTAAACTAGCTATTAGCTATGTTTAAACCTATTTATATATATTTAGATGCACACATACCATTGTATTACAATTGCCTACAGTATTTAGTATAATGATATACTGGATAGGTTTGGCCTAGGAGCAAAAAGCTATGTCATACTGTGTAGGAGTATGATAGCCAACTGGATTTCTTGGGGAATAAGAGTCACATTAAGTTTCTTGTCAAGGGAAAGACATACATTCCAATTAAATTTATGTTGTCTAAATTATACTCAGAATGACTCTTCAGAATTGGCCTCAGAACTTTCAGAGTCATAATTTTTTGTCTTTTGTCCCAAGCTGTGTTACCTACTATAGGTGTTTAGTATCTTCTAAGCCTCTGGTATAAATATTCTTCCAGAGTTTAGAGAATTATTTTGTTACTCAGCTTCAGCAAACTTTAATAATTGCCAATCATTTTTAAACTTAATTTGAATTGATCTCCAAGTGATCAGAATGATAAAAACAAAATAAACAAGTAGAAAACTAGGTTCTGCCAAAAAAAGAAAGAAAAAAGAAAAATAAAAACAAGATTTTACTTGAATAGTGGGTTTGTGAGAAATATCATAATGTCCGCCTACTTTTGTGAAAATTTTACTCTTGAAATTTTGACTATGAGTAGAAGTACTTTCATAGTAAAAAAATAAAATTGACTTTAAAAGAAGGAAAACTGTTCTTTTTCTTTTTTTCTGTATAGGAGGTATATTATGTTGTAAAATACTTGAATAGACACTTTAGAAAGATGCTTTTCCCATTTCTTTCCAAACCAAGCTCCTAGTGGCAATTTACCATCTGTGTGCACAGGTGTGGCTGAGAACAGCACAGGAACAATTCTTTCCACATGTGCCACAGAGATATTTGGGTGTTTTTTAAAATTAATTTCTATTAAGTTTCTGGTTATTCCTATTAGTGACTAGAAAGGGAGGTGCTTTAATTATTTTTATTAATTACCTGGGCAGTGAGTTAAGAGTATATGCATACTTTTTTCATTCTTTCCATGAAGTGATATATAATTTTTATCTTGCCTCAGCACAAGGCAATTAACCTGTTACTTAGTTAACACAATTACTGAAATTAATGTTTGTTGCTTTTATAACTTAATAAATCATAAAAATGGACTCTGCCTGCAGTCGTACCACTGTGACGTCAGTCAGGTCAGAGGTTAAGCAGGGTTGGGCCTGGTTAGTACTTGGATGGGAGACTGCCTGGGAAAACCAGGTGCTGTAGGCTTGGGAGAAGGACCCAGCAACCCACTCCCCAAAACAATCAACCATTGAAAACCCTATGAATAGCAAAGAAGCACAATAGTGTTTCCCCTGTTGTATGTAGAGTTGCTATATGTCGGACACCAACTGGACTGCACCTAACAACAACAACAACAACAACAACAACAACAACAACAAAAATGGACTCTATGATGGATCTAATATTAGTTTCCTTCAGGGCTGGTGTAATTTCAATATGACATCTCTCTTTTCACCCACAATGGCTTTATATCAATCAGTCATCAAGGTATGTTCATCAGGCGTTCCTAGGGACATGAGAGGCTGAACCTTTTATACATTTCAGTTTTATGTGATAGAAGCATGACCAAATGAATTTGTAGCAGTCTTAAACTTGGAGCAGGGTAGAAGAATCTGATGCTTGTGGCTTAAGTCTGAATGGGCCAAGGCTCCCTGTAAAACATCACTAGATTTTGAAAAGTTCCATCAATTAGGTGAAACTAAAGATTTTTACTTGATCTTTTAGAGTGATTTTAAAATCATAGGTAGTTTATTAAGCACATCCTAGAACACTAATGGGCTGGGATTTAGCTCAGTTGGTAGAGCACTGTGCTACAGTCTTTGAGGTCCCAAGTTCAATTCCCAACACCTCAAAAATGGGAGAAGGGCCTGGCAATCCACTCCCAAGGCGATCCTGAAACAATCAGCCATTGAAAACCCTATGAGGGTCGCTATGAGTCACATACCGACTCAATGGCACCTAACAACAACAACAACAATAACAACAGAACCCTAACATTCAAATAAGTGAGGAGATATTTTGGACGTTACATCCAGCCTTCAAATGCTATGATTTGGGAAATTTTGATTGGCAACAGAGCCTTGCTATGGAATTATGGATTGCCTGCGGTTACAAAGGAGGATATCATTTTTGATCTGCCCTATTTACTCCTGGGTACTTGATCTTTCTGAATGTTCTGTGTGGAATATGTCTACCCCATTATATTTTTAAAAGACACAATTGGTTGGGCTCTTACTGTATCAGTTCTATTTTCCATTTGAAGGTACTGAAACTTCTGGAACTTGACGAGCTTTTGTAACTAAAAAATAAATAGTTCATACAGCCTGAAGTTGGCCTTATAAAAATGGAATTTCAGCAACTCCTGTTTGTTCTGTTGCATTCCTGTGGAACAAAGACATCTGAGTTTGATTATGCAGCTGAAAATGGTGGATTTTGGGCTTTGCCTGGATAATAGGGCTAATAAACTGTTTGTTTCCGGAAAGCAGGAAGACCACTTTGATGGTACATAGGAGTATACAATGCACTGAAATATTATATTAGTAGGGAAGGAATTTTGCCTAGTTCTGAAAGGACCTCATATTGGTTATTAGCTTAGATTCTTTACAAAGCCTTTAATAAAATGATGTCAGGTCCATAGTGGAAATTTTATTTCTTTTTGTAGTGCTGGGGATTTGAACCTAGGGCCTTGCACATACTAGGCAAATGCTCTACTCCTGAGCTACATTCCCAGCCCTCATAGTGGAAAATTTAATCTTGTTGCTTTTGAATAGATACAAAGCTTTTTAAATGCTGGATCACATGAGACTTATATTTAAGATATAGGTTATTCCAGAGTTTTATCCAAATAGAATTCCTAGCATCTGCTTTATTGGCTTACACTGGGATTCTTTTATTGCAAATGAAACGTAAATCAGAAGATATCTACTGAGAGTCCCATTTTTGGGTATGCCAGATCTCTGTAGCTCTGCTGTAGAAAACTGAGAGTCTAAAGAAATAAGTTGAAGGAAAGAAAGTATAATTATGTCTCTGTGGGCTTGTGAACCTGATAAGTTAGTGAAGTTTTGCTTTTTTCAAGTGAGGCTTCCTACAAGGCAGGCTTTTAGAAATTCCCACTCTAGCAAATTGCAACAGAACACTGTTCTTGTGAAAAATTATGTCACTACTTTTCTTCTCTTCTGTACAGGAAAGATGTTTCTTCAGTTGGTTAGCAGACATGAGTTTCAGTTAATATTCATTTTTATGATGTCTTTAAAATTTTAAACAGCATCTTTTATCATAAGGTTATAAATTGTGGGAAGGTATTGAAATTTAAATTGAGTGATTCACTGACAATGTGTTAATAAATGTTGATATCCCAAATATGTAAAATAATGCAGAGGCTTATTTTAGGACGTACAAGTGTGAAAGGGTAGTATACTGCATAGTGAGTGTTAATTATAGTGGTCAATCCAACTAGACAACCACAGAATTTCAAACAGTGGCTTTCAATAAGAAATCACAGAAGTTGACTCTGACTACTGCTCCCAAATATGAACCCCTGCAGTGATGTGGGGATGGGGTACTGCGAAGTTTCTTTGAGGAATGTTCAAAGTCATAAAGAAACACAACAAGAGCTGTTAACCTTCAAAATGGCATTAACAATGCCATATAATTCAACCTTGCTTTGTGCTGTTAGACAGCACACAAAAATTGCCTTAAGACAATTTTCATGGGTAAATGAAAAAGAGAGGAAAGATACAAAGAGAAAGAAAAATGAAACATGGCAATAAAGGTTTTAAAATGAGATTTAAAAAGCTAAAAAAGAACCTAGCAGAAAGAACTTGTGTCCACAGCAAAGCCTTGAGTTCACTTTTTATACAGGGTCATAGAGATGTTTTGGATCTTGGACCCCAAAGGCTAACAAAGGTGAAGCCATCTAGTAAGGTATGATGGTACTGTTAATCAAATCATTCTCACTGATTCACAATTTTGGAGATCTTAACAGGTATATAAGGGCAGCCAAAAATCAATTTGAATATTATGCAAGGATTTTGGAAGTCTGTAGTAAGGAAATGAAAATATTTGAATAGATAGAGTGAAGATTATTTTCAAAGTCATTTACAATGTCATCTATGCAAACACAGAAAAGACACTTGTTGTTGTTGTTGTTAGGTGCTGTCAAGTTGGTATCCGACTCATAGCGACCCTCATAGGATTTTCAATGGCTGACTGTTTCGGGATTGCCTTGGGAGTGGATTGCCAGGCCCTTCTCCAGAAAAGACACTAGAAAAGAAATATTACCTAGAAAATCATATAATTTACACACACACACACACACACACACACACACACATATGTTGTTAGGTGCTGTTGAGTTGGGTCCAACTCACAGCAACCCTCATAGGGTTTTCAACAGCTGATGGCATCAGGATTGCTTAGGGAGTGAATTGCCACATCCTTCGTATCTATCTATCTATCTATCTATCTATCTATCTATCTATCCATCCATCCACCCACCCACCTACCTTTTTTTAATAATTTCACAGTGGCTTTGGATCTAGCAGTCACTGCACTGATTTGAATTTTGGAAATAGGATTAAGCAAGGGTGTCCTGGTTATGAATAAAAGTTAGTAAAGGTCTTAGTTTTCTAGTCTTCCTTTTCTTATCACATATTGTCCAATTTGGCTTTTGTTGCTAAGCACCCACAGTATTCTCATGGTGTCCAGGGCTGCTCTAGATTTCAGTTGTATTTCTCTCTTCTCCTTATATTTGAGCCTGTCTCAGTCATTCATTGAATTCTTTTGCACATAAAATGAGCATATATTTTTATATATCCTTCCTTCTCTTTCCCTCAGCATTTCCCCCTCCTTCCTTTAGTTTCATGGGACCTGGTTTTGATGTACTAGATCACCACAAGATATTATTGCATGTTAAAAGTGTTTTGTTCTTCCCAGGGAATTCCTCAAGATTATCTTATTCTTTAATAATGCTAAAATTTTAATCCCTGCTTCAATAAAGCAGGAGATTTTGAGCAAGGGCACATACAATGATGACCTTAAATCAGGTGTGTAACAGTCAATCCTATCCGTCTGTGAAACAGCCAGAAGATTAGGCTAGAGAAGATTCCTGTTGGAATTTAGGTCTTGAAACTTTCTCACTCTGTGCTTTTTTTCTTCTTAGCTATAAATCAAAGTAATTCCAAATGGTCTTCAGTGGCTATGAGATATGCCTGATCCCGGGTCCTATACAGTCTAAGATATGAGGGTACAGTTTGACCATGCTTGTTAGGTTTGGAATTTAAGGAAAACTGAATGGAGAGCTCTGAGGAAAAATTATATTGAAAAGAATCCAACCATATAGGATATGAGAAACAGGGTAGAATGGGAACAGTTCTTTTGTTTGTTTTATTTTTATTTTTACTTTATTTTTGCAGTAACATGGTTTGAATAATCTAGGGCCTGGTACATGCTAGGCAAGTGCTGCACCACTAAACTGCACCCTTTTGATTTTTTTATTTTGAGATAGAGTCTTGCTAGGTTGAGCAGGGATTACAGGTATGAGCCAAGTGCCCAGCTAAGATTTTCTCCCCTAGTACTGGGGAGTTGCACATACTTTGTGAACACTTTACCACTAAGCTATACCCACAGCACCTTTTTTATTTCTTATCTCGAGTTAGGGTCTCACTAAGTTATACAGGCTACCTGTGGCCTCAAGTTTGCAATCCTCCTACCTCAGTCTCCCGAGTTACTAGGATTACAAGTGTGTGCTACCACACCTTGCACTGGCTAAGTTTTAGAACCATTAAATTAGATGCCTCATTATGTTTTTCCTGGAATCTCCAAACCTGTTAGATTTTGGATATGCCTTCCTATTAGAGATTAAACTGGGATTTAATAGGACAACTCTGCTTTATTTCTGAAAGATACTTTGATATCAACCTATGTTTTCTGATGTATCTATGGCTTGAACTCCTGCCAGAATTTCTGGAATTTAAAATCCTCTAAGTTACTTGATGAATTGATGAGGGACAGACTCCTTTTCCTCCTGAATGAACCTACCAAGAGAGGTTGGCATTTTCCTTTGCCTGAAGAAATTGTTCTGTGGAAAGTGGAACCCATGATTTTAGGACTTCAGACCCATCTCTGCAGAAAGACTTGTCTCATGTCTAGTCTCAGGTGGGCTTAAGTAGTTGTTTCCTTGGGATTTCTCTTTATTTGAGGGGGAAGTTTCTGATGTCTTAGATTTGCCATTTCCTGAAACTCACTTTTTCAGGTCCTTCCTTTATGTCTGATGTCTCTCACAGCTCTGAAAGACTCCTCCTTCCCTATGACTAGCCCAGGGTACAATTTGTAGCAGAGTCCCAGTTGCTACCTCTAGGACAACCTGCTTTTTACATAGTTCTTTCAGATTATGATTCCTCCAAATAACAGCTCTTTTAAGGACAGTGCTGTGAGTCTGTTAGATTAGCTTTGGGGAAGCAAATCTGTGTAAATAATCTTAATTGCCCCCTTAGCAATTTTCTATTTTTCTCCATGGCCAAGAAATAGTCTGTTGATTTTTCCTTTGGCACAGAGTATATTGTCAGATACCCAAAGGATTCCAGGATGCTATGATTCTCACTTTATGGGGGCTAATTCAAGAATTCAGGGAGCTTGGCAAAACTCTCCAGTTTTTATTTACATCCTTGGGTACAGCCGCACATAACGAATCAAGACTCAGAAACAGCTCTGGGCTTCTCGTAGTTCCCTGAAATAATTATGCAAAGTGAACTCTAATAAAGATCATGGGTTATACACACAAGAGCAGCTTAAATCCATGCTTCATTTAAGCTCATTGTGATGAGTGGATATTTGGTTGTTTGTTGTCTTTACTCTGTGGACTAAAAGATTAGCATTTATTTCAGGATAGCATAATTTGTTCTTCAAGGGAAGACAGTTACATCTGAACAAAATCACATTCTGAGGGACAACAAGTGAGTTGGACCTTGGACTTGTGTATATGTTTGTGTGTTTCTTTGTCTAATACTTGAGAACTGAGTGAGAAAAATTCTCATAAGAAGTCGGTAGGAAGATACCATGTATCCTCTTCTATGTGTAATATATGGGCTATGACTTTTCTGAGGTTATCAGGGTGTGACCTAATGTTTTCTGAAAAGGAGCATAATTCAAGCTCATAGCACTGATGAAAAGATTAGGAAATAACACAATTTGATGTAATTTTGCAATTTTGTGGGCAAATTAACTATACTGATATCAGGCATGGTCTTCCCTATTTCCACTTTGTTATCAGGCCCTAAGAGCTACGGGATACAGGCTCAGTTCTATCAAGGCTCTGGGTTTATCCTGACTAAGGCAGGAACTGAGCATCAGGTTAGAAGCCTCATCTGCTGCACTAGCAGATGTGGTTTGGAACCCTGCCACATATATGCAGGGGCAAGGAAAAGATTCAACTTCTGACATGCCATGGAAGAGCTTTGAGCTATGACATCTGATTGGCATCTTTCCTCCTAATCTCTTCCAGGTGTCAGGTGATGTTGGTTAGGATCTGTATTTCTTTATTCTAATACTTCAGAAACATACTGTGATTCACAACTCATTATCATTTATGAGGCCTAGACTTACATTTTTTTAAAATAGTAATATTGATGACGGCTCCACATCATTTATAACATTCATTTACCATCACGTAGGCTGCACTTTTCAAACATTTTATGTGGATTACCTCATTTCATCCTCACTACAATCCTATGAGGTAATTTTGTAAAATTATCTTTACAGTTCAGAAAATGGAAGCTTTGCAAAGCTAAATAATTTGAACATATTTACAGAGTGAGGAAGTTGCAGAGCAAGAATCCCAAGCCAGGTTCCCTGACAAAAAACATCCATTTGAGTGGATCCTTGAGTTCATGATACCACAGGTTTCCCTTTATAAGGACCCAGGTCAGAAACTCTTCAAACCAGACAAATCTTCTTTTTTTTTTTTTTTTTTTAGCTAAAGGTAAAAAACATTTAAAATTTAATTTTATTTTTAATTAGCATACCATGTAATGAGATTTATTATGGTATCTTATATCATGTACTTGCTCTTATACACTCCCTTATTATCCCCTATGTTACTCCCACCCCCTTCTCAAAATTTCTTCCTCCCTCCAGATATATCCTCTTATACTTTCCAACTTTACATCATGCATATATATGCATATATATGTATATATACATATACATATATATACATACATACATATATATGTGTATGTATATATGTATATGTATATATATATGTATGTGTATATATATATATTGCAGATAAATCTTGTTCTAGCATTTGGTTTGTTTACATCTGAGGGGAACAAATCAGAGCTGTATAATTTTGTGTACTAACATTAAATTTTGGCTTTATACACTTTGCCTTTGCCCTAATTTTCTCCTTTGATAATTTTAATTGCATGGTATATATTTCACTGGATTGATTTGAGCTGTACTTGTTGCTGCTACACCTTTCATCAGATTTACACAATAGAAATGTGTATTTTACTCACATAATCATCCAATGGTAGTGTGCCTGGCTGGTGGGCCACCTTCCCCAGGATGAATCAGAGGCATAGGCTTCCTTCAATGTGTGGTTCCACCTTTCTCTAGGGCTACACAGTTCTCTCAGTTGTTCTGGAAAATGGATAATGAGAGGATGAAGAAGGCTTACTGTTTCTTCAATAACTTTTCTAGAAGTGACATGCATCACGCTCCTTGGCAAGAACCACGCACATAACACCACTTAAGGCAAAATGACTAAGGGATGTGATCCTTGGCTTGACATCTGCTTCTTTGCAGCAGTTACATAAGGGAACCAGAATTTTTGGGGAAAACCAGCCATCCCTGCCATGTTTAGTAACTTGTAGATTGACCTTTGTAAAAAGAATGTAAAAAGTATTAATAAATGATAAATTAAAAAGTTTAGCAGCTGCAAATCTGGAATCAGTATTCTTGCTTCAGTCCTAGAAATCTTTGTGTCCATTGGACCAAAGTCTCTGATGCATTTGGACAGTTTATGTGACTGGGCTTCTGTCTTGATAGGAGAATAAATTTATTCTTCCAAGCTGGATATTGCCAGATAGTCTGCTTGTCACTTGATGGGCCACACCTAAGTGCCAGATTAAAGCCTCTTTCTGTATATCTGCTGGCTGTAATCCTCCTGCAAAGCTAGTAGAGCCCATATCACTATAAAACTGACACAGCACCTGACTTTGAGCACAGCCAGTGTCTGGAGACTTGATGCTGGAAAGCTCATTGATTTCTGAGACTAGGTTTCCTTTAGTAGCCCCTCGTTTACAGGGAGTTCTTATTTGTGAGTAAGAATGCTCACACACCACAGTGTGAATAATCTGCTTCCCATTTTCAGGTTGCTGCCTGCATCTGGTTTGGCAGATGGTTAACATTAAGATACAGCTTCTTTTCCTGTATACTTTTTCTTCTTCCCTGGCAGTTCTGACCTTGTCTCTACCTCACTAAGTGCCTAGTCTGAAACAGAGAATACATATAAAGCTGACTCCATCATTACCCACTTCATGTGTTCCTTTAGTCATTATTAATACTTTGTTAATCGTCTGTATCCTCAGCTGATCATGAGCCTACAGCCTTACAACTTCCAGGGCTGCTTGTGCATTGCTAATTTACATATTCACCAGACTTTGTTTCCCATTTTCCAAATCCTTGCCAAGTCCTTCTCCCATGTTTGTGGTGCTGGGAATTGAACTTGGGACCTCAGAGACTGCAGCACAGCGTTCTATCAACTGAGCTAAATCCCAGCCCATATCTATCTATCTATCTATCTATCTATCTATCTATCTATCTATCTATCTATATATATCTGATAGCAGTGATAATACCAGTAGACTAGCATCACTAGCATCAGATGATGTGATATCGTTAGGACCTTTTAGGAACCTTCCACATGAAAAAGGAAGCCTCCATGGCTGAGGTGTGTAGTTTCCCTAAGGAGGTACTCATAGATCAGAGGAGGAACATGGATCTTAAGTTAGATCATTCAACACAGGAAAGTGGCCCAGGCTGTTTGAGAAATGTAGCTTAAATTTTACCTTTGAACATGAACTCAGTATTCTCAACACAACAATCACAGACAGTAGATCAATCAAGTTCATTTAACTTCTTCACATACCTAAACTCTCCAGTTAGGTGGCATTAATAGTCATAAATTGCTGGGTACATGATTCATTTTTCTCTTACCTTGCAAAAAAGAAGACAAATGTGAATGAAGCAACCTAAGTACTCATGTATAAATTTCCTTTGAACAGAATGTTTCAGTTAGCAAACAAAAACATCATGCTGGAATTCAAGAGTATAAGGACAATATCCATTAAAGAGGTCTTTACTGTTTGGATTACTACCCAGCAGTGCAAGGCACCACTTGAGAGGTGTCATGCCTCTGGGTGGGGACAGGTACTGGAGCATGGTACAGACTTTGTACTGCTTGTGCCTCACTTTAAAACTTTCATTTTTCTCTCATGCAGAGCAGTATCACAAAAGAAAATGATTATTGCTTAGGAAACAGGACCTGATTTTAGATTTCAATGGGCTATATACATGGTGTGTGAACCCTGAACAAATATGTTGCTTCTAGACTTCAGTTGGGTCAATAATTATGAATACTGATAACAAAGCTGGACATGGTGCCACATGCCTATAATCCTAGTGACTTGGGAGGTGGAGGCAGGAGGATCGAAATTTCGAGGCCAGAGGCAGTCTGCATAATTTAGTGAGACCCTGTCTCAAAAAAAAAAAAAAGAAAAGAAAAGAAAAGAAAAGTAAAAAAAAAGTGTACTGAGAGTGCAGCTTAGTGGTCCAGAAGTTGTAGAACATGCAAACAGGAGGCTCTGGGTTCAACCCTCAGTACAGCCCCCCCCCCCAAAATATATATATATATATATGTTGTTGTTGTTAGGTGCCCTCGAGTCGGTATCGGACTCATAGAGATCCTCACAGGGTTTTCAATGGCTGACTGTTTCGGGATTGCCTTGGGAGTGGATTGCCAAGTCCTTCTTCCATTTTTGCAGTGCTGGGAATTGAACTTGGGACCTCAGAGACTGCAGCGCAGTGCTCTATCAACTGAGCTAAATCCCAGCCCATACATATATATATATATATGGCTCATCACTAGCATCAGATGATGTGATATTGTTAGGACCTTTTAGGAACCTTCCACATGAAAAAGGAAGCCTCCATGGCTGACGTGTATAGTTTCCCTAAGCACCTCTTATCATTTGTAGCTGTTTTGCCTAGCAGATTGAATGCTGCTTTTTTGGTGCTTTATTTGGACCATATCATGTTTTATAATGTTTTAATTTGTAGAACTTGGGTCATGCTTTCACTACATGAGCTTTCCACTCCTACGACCTGTTTCACACTTTTCCAGGGCCTAGAAGTACTCTATTTATTGTCTTTAATACAGGAGGTTTGATTAAAGTGGGTGTTCATTGAATACTCTGCTTAATAATACCTTGAGATAGCATTTAAAAGAGGAAATAAATAATACAGTTAATATTTGTGGGGCAGCTAGTTTCCTCCAAGTACTGTGCTTGCCTATTATTTCAATTAATACAGAAACCTTTTGAGTAAGGCAGTACCTTCCATTCAACATATGAATGAACTAATAGACCTGTGTATTTAGCAGAGTAGTATGTAGAAGACAGTCTCTGAATCCCATTTCTGGAATTTTCCTCCCTTCAGCCTCTTGTGTCTCAAGGTTTACAAGGATTGAAGACAGTAGCAAGCTTACGCTTATTAAAGAATCTCAGCAATAAATACTAGCAACACAAGGAACAAAAAATTCACTTTGAAATCAGGGCACATGACTATATGCCTTTCCTTTTCCTTGAGCAAAATACCCCCTGATTTCAAGGACATTTTTGTGCATATAAAATTGTTAGGTAATCTTTTAGTTCTTGTTTATTAGTTATACACATAAATATGTATATATGAATTTTTTTCTATTAGTCTCTCACAGTATGATAAGGAAAGGCAGTAATTTTGCTATTTAATATGGTCATGTTTTTGCACTATACTGGAATGCATGCTGAGTTTTTCACTTAAAAATAACGAAGATTAACATAAATACTAGAAATACAGGATATTCACCTATTAGTATACTACCAATACTGCTATTTCCATCCTTCACAAAAGGGTATGTGCATATTTAGAATTGTGCAAATTATAAACATTGCAAACCATAATATATATGTAGACAGAATATGTTTGCAATACATAAAAATATGTGTGTATATTTATAACCATATAAATTCTAAACATTAAAAACCATTATATATGAACATTATATGATGTGTACTACATTTTAAAGTATATTTGCACATACTTTAATGCATGATATATATTCCATCTATCACCCTTTCTAAGAAGCAATGAAGCTAGGAAACAGTAATGCCACACAACAGAACTACTGTCATCATAAAACATAAAAGCAGCAGGAGATAAGTGGTCTTGTTATTGACTGAAGTAAACAGAATGGCCCTATGATTCAGATCTGATTGACTTAACTACTTCATTGCATATGGACAGTGTCACAAGGCCATCATGAAATGATCATTTGCTTTAAGAATGTCATTATTCTCTAAGGCATGACTCCAACCTTATCAGAATGTCATAGCAGAAGTCCTGGCAACTACATTTGACTGGCAGGAAACCCATCTGTAAGCCAGTGATATGGGGATCTGGCATCTGTGGAATGTGATTTTATTTTACTGAGAATAAAGAAGCTGTATCCTTGGAAGTGATCAGCACTGCATGTGTCTGATAGTGGATTGTGACTGTTGTGCTTATTTCTCTTAATCAATTTCTACTAGGGGAAACCACAAAAGGACCTAGCCTCTTTCCTTTCCTTTAAGTAAAAAGAACTAGGGGCTCAGGGCTGGCAGAAACATTCAAAATAGGAATATTTAACCCTTTTGTAGCTTAATTCCTATGTAGACACTTGAATTTTACAGATGCTTTCTCTGTATTTTTAAAAGCATAAAATGCAACATGAAAATTTATAGGAGAAAAAATTATATTGAAATACATTTATAAACTGTATAAAAATCAATTTGTACTGAAGAAGGCTCCTTGATTAACAAAGCACTGATGAATGTGAACTGCCATTTTAAAACATATAAGGAAAATAATATTGAAGTATAAGTGACTTCTGTTAGCAACCAACTTTAACATTACTGTGTCTTGTTCCTTCAGTTTATAATTGAAGGAAATTCTAATTTGCACTTAAAGGTTAGGGAAAATTTAATTGTTCTTGCATTTGTAAACATATAGCCCTCATTTCCATCCACAGATTGTTTGGGAAGCCTGAGGACACAAGTCTATGGCAGTCTACTTCCAAATATCCCCTTGATAGAGACAGTCAAGTCCATTTGGGCAGTATTTGGATATAAAAGAGAAATGACCAAATTGAGCATACTAACAGGTATATAAAATAAGGGTAGAGTGTCACTGCTTTTTATGATAGATTATCTTTTAGAATCTACTATTGACTATATGAAGAAATGTTTCATTGAAGTTGAGTAATTCTGCTTGTTTTACTCCAGTTTCCTCTATAGGCCAAACTAAATTAAAAAAAAAAATTTTATTAAGTACTATATCTGACACAATTCAAATTAAAAATGTTATTGTTGTTTACCTATTTATGTAGCCATTTGTATGCATACATACATAGAGGAGTATCTAGAATAATTTCATCAGTAGCTGGTGAAGATTTGAGAGTGTTTTAAAAAACTTGTTTTTTAAATTTCTTGGGTGAGTGAATTAAGTACATCTTTTAAACATTTAGTACTGGAAAAAGGTGCATGACCAGAGCTTTAGAATGAAAGGGGGGATGGTGTATATTCAGGGACGGTGGAAAGCCATGGAGGGAGAGATACTGGCATTGCAAGTAAAGAAATGATAAATGGTGAAATAAAATTTGAAAGCATGCAACACACTGTTTCTTAGAGAGTAGGTGCTAAAGGAGAGAGAAAAATAATTTCTTGAGAGAAGAACTAAGGCAATTATTTCCCTATAACCCAGGAAATATGAGCTCCTTCCCTGGACCCCACGCTTTTCTTAGGTCATACTCCTTGCTCCAGGGCTGGAAATTCATTGGCTCAAGAAGACATGACACTAAACCCATGCATATGGCCATTAGGCCATGCTATATTTGTCCAGGACCCAGAAAGGTTCTGAGCTGAGCCTAGGGCTCACATGGACACTTCTCTGGGGACCATCATTGCTGGTATGTGGACATGAGGGATGGCCAAGGGACTTTGCTTTCAGGGAGCATGGATGAACCTGTGGGTTGGGTATCCAGAAGTATAAGCACAAACTTTCTTGATGTTGGAGTGAGAAGCAAATTGGGGCAGACTAAGGGTGAGGCTGGATGCCTGGGGGCTTTGGGATTACTCTGCTCCTATTACTGGGTCCCATTATAGAACTTTGAGTGGTCTGTATCTCCTAAATTTTAAATTGGGCTGCTGAGTCATTATGAATGTATAATTGTCAAGGTAGGAGGATAGAATATATTTAACTTAGTATTTAATTAGCTGCATCAATAACTTTTAACATTTAAAATATAAACATGGATGTCTATTTCTACTTTTGCCTTGGAGCTCCACAAATGTGGGCCTGATCTACACCAAGTACAGATGGCAAAAATATTTGAAGAAAGAGTGTAAAAATTCATGTTGGATTGCCTCACTGTTCTCAGTATTTCAGGAGTCAGTGTTTTCTGGGTGGGTGAGAGGTTAGAAAAGATAAGGGAAGAGAAGAAAGGCTAGGATGAATTTCGTAGGGAATTGGCATGGCAAATATTCAGGGATTGGGAAGGACTAGTGAGGGCATAAAACATGAGACAGTATAGACTTCCTTGTAACCTTCTCTGACAATGTCTCTGAATGGGGATTAGGAGCACAGCACAGTAACTCTGGCTTATTTATTTATTATCCACCTTTACTGAGAACCTATGGATGGTTTGGCAGACACTGTTCAAGTACAGGGATATAGCAATGAACACAACTGACAAAGTCTTGCTCTCCTGAAATTAAACTTTGTCTTTTTCAGAATTTGCTAGGAACAACACAACTTTTCTCATGGGATACACAGTAAAGTTAGAAATGAAAACACATGTACCCCTGACTTAGTAAGTCATTACTGTGTATAAAAATTGTTGCTGTTGTTAGGTGCCTTCAAGTCGGTGTCCAACTCATAGCAACCCTATGTACAATAGGTAAAACACTATTATCAGTGCTTCTCTGCTTTTCATAGAATTTTCAATGTCGGATTGTTTTTTGGGAGTGGGATGCCGGGTCCTTTGCCCAAGCCTACAGCACCTGGTGTTCCCAGGAAGTCTCCCATCCAAGTACTAATCAGGCCTGACCCTACTTAGCTTCCAAGAGCTGACAGAATTGGATGCCATAGTGGCATGGCTTCAGGCAAGTATAACATTTGTATTCCAGTAAATGTCATAAATGACTAAACACTGCTTAGCAATACATGGGTATAGTCATTATTTATGCTATCTTTTTAAAAAAGCATTTGCCACAAGCCACTTTTAATCATCCTGCTTCCCACAGTTCTCCTCTCTTTTTCTGGATTGACAGAAAGCAGGTTAAAGAAAATAATCCTACACAGTTTCCACGATTAGCTTAGTGACTAATACTCAGCTCAAAATCTAGCTTGCACGTGCTGCTCTACCTTGTTTTGTTCACATGTAAAGTCACACATTTATTACTGGACTGTTTTGCCTTTGATATTAATAACTCACATTCTGCACTCAAGCATGAGAGAAGCCAGAGCCCACAGAATTCCATGATGTCCTTGACCTGACTGCCCATGATCTAAGTGGGGAGGCTGATCTTGACTTACTGCATCATGCTGTCCTGCTGATGGTGTTGAGGTAAAGCAGATCACTGGCTCCTGAGGTGAGAATGTGTTATCAAGTACAGTTGAGCCAAAGAATAATAGAGTGAAAAAGCTGGCTTTTTAAAAAATGTAATTTAGGATTTTAAGGTGTTTTAGAAAGATACCTGGCTTTGACACTAGTTGTGGGAGCTTAGTGTCTTAGGTTCTTCATTTTTAAAATAGGGGTAATAGCATGTATGACATATCTGTGTCATGAAAATTAAAGTAATTAATGGATGGAAATGATCTCATGTTGCTCTGCTAATATTGTTTGATCAAGTACTGGTATATATGTCATAGTTAACCACTGCTCTTTATAAATGAATAGATTTTATTGAGCATTTACTAAGTTGTAGCAACAGTGGTATATTTTATAGTATAACAGTTGACAAGCATTCTTCATCTCATGCCTGCTATGTGTAGCAATTCCATGTAACAATTCTACTGGTGGAATTTTTACTACAATGATGTGGTGGTTTTTTCTAGTGTTCCTAATTTGATTATAATTCTAATATAAACAATGAAGGTTCTATCAGAGTACCCCTCATATAACAGATCTCCAATAAATACATTTAAAATGAGCAAATGTCACAGCCATGGTGTGAATTTTAAAAGTGTGAGAGTAAATGGCCACCTGTATTAGGGAAGATAGAAGTATTTACTGTATTAATTTAGATCTCCGTGAATGCTTCCATGGCCATTGTTTTCAGAGGTATGTCATGAAAGGCAGTAATGAGAAATGCGGGGTGAGGCCATACAGGCTGGGAAAAAAGAAGGCAGGTCTCCTGGAGTTCTATTTGTTTTTAAGCTAAGAGTAGCAATTCTTCAGTGACATTTTAAAAAATTTTATTAAAGTATAATTAACATAGTATCTTTTATTGAATTGTTTCTTAGTTTTAAGAGTATGTAGAGTATGTATATATATGCATATATATACATACATATATACATATATATGTACATATGTGTATATATATATATATTCTCTGATCCATTTTTGAATTAATTTTTATTAGTATTTTAATTGTGCCTGCACCTGTACCACCCTGGCATCCTATCCCATCAGATCTCAGAAGCTAAGCAGGGTCAATCCTGGTTAGTACTTGGGTGGGAGACAGCTTGGGAACACCAAGTGTTATAGGTTTGGGAGAATGATCTGGCAGCCCACTCCCCAAACACAATTAGCCATTGAAAACCCTATGAGTAGCAGAGAAGCACTGACAATAGTGATAGGCATGGCACAGTGTCAGATAGTGTTTTATCTGTTGTACATAGAGTTGCTATGAGCTAAACCTGACTCAATGGTACCTAATTATAGCAGTTTTAGTTGTATATATTTATGGGGTGCAGAGTGGTAATTCAGTTCATAACTACAATGTGCAACTATTAAACACATTCATATTTCATTTCTTTAAACCATTTTGAGTTAATTTTAGGGAAAGGTTTAAGATGATTTTTTAGATTCATTTTGTGGGTCAGTTTTTGGTATGTGCATGTGTAGTTTCTTTCATCACTATTTGTTAAAAGACTGTCTTTGTTCCACTAAGTTGCCTTTGATTTTTTTTTTTTGGTCAAAAAACATTTGACTGTAATTATGTGGGTCTCTTTCTAGACTGTCTATTCTGTCTCATGATCTATTCTTATTTTCACTAATACATTGTCTTAATTGTTGTTAGGTGCCCTTGAGTTGGTGTCTGACTCTTAGCAACCCTGTGTACAACAGGTGAAACACTACTGTTAGTGCTTCTCTGCTATTCATAGAGTTTTCAATGGTTGATTGTATTTTGGGAGTGGGCTGCCAGGTCTTTCTCTCAAATTGTCTTAATTACTGTAGCCTTAATGTAAGACTTCAAGTTGGAGAGGACCAGTCTTCTAGCTTTGTTTTTCTTCAATATTCTGTTTGTTATTCTGAGTCTTTTGCTTTTGCATATGAACTTTAGAATCAGTTTTCTAATCTCTACAAATAACTTTCTGGGATCTTGCTTGTAATAGCATTAGATATATTGATCAAGTTGGGAAGAATTGCATTTTGGCAGTATTGACTTATCCATGATTACACAATATCTTTCCATTTATTTAGTTCTTTGATTTCTTACAGCAGAATATTATAGTTTTGCTCATATGAATCTTATATATATCTTATATATATTTTGTTAACATAATTTTTTTGTTGAGGCACTAATGTAAATGGTTGTTATATTGTGTTTTAATTTCAAGTTCCATCTTTTCATTGCTGGTATATAGGAAAGTGATAGGATTTTGTATATTAACTTTGTATTCTGGAATATAAAATCACTTATTAGTTCAAATATATTTTTGTTGTTGATTTCTTTGAGTTCTTTACATAGACAATCATGTCTTGTATGAATGAAGCTTAATTTTGTCATCCCAATCTGCATAATACTTCTTGTCTTACTAGGTTAGCTAGGAGTTACAATGTGGTGTTACAAAGCACTTATGAGAGGTGACATGCTTCCCTGACTCCTAATCTTTTTGGGAAATCTAGTTTCTCACTATTAAGTATTAATACTTAAGAGTGTTAATATTATTTAGTAAGTTAAAAATGTTTGCCTCTATTTTATGTTTTCTGAGAGGTGTCCTTTTATTTGTATATATGAGTGTTGGTATTAGAATCATATCTATTGATATGATTATGTGACCTTTTTAGCCTTTTTATATAATATGTTACCCTAATTGATTTTTAGATATTAAACCAACCTTGTATTCCTTGCAAAAATCCCACTTAATTATAATTTATAATTTTTTGTACATTGTTGAATCCAACTTGTTAATATTTTGAGACTTTTGCATCTGTGTTCACAAGACATACGGGTCTGTTGTTTCCTTCTAAGTTTTTTACCTGGTTTTGTTTTTAGGGGAGAATGAGTTAGGAATTACTGTATATTCTCAAATCCAGTCTGCACCTTTTTAATAGTTTTAGAGGCCTACAAAATCAGGTGCAGATTAGAATTATGGGCAGATTGGATTAGCATGAGAACTCTCAACCCAAATCCAGTCTTCCCTGGATTCTAATCTGCCTCTGATCTTGTAGCCCTGTAAAACTATTGAAAGGGCTCAGATTAGATTTGAGAATATATAATATTCCCTCTACATTTATCTTTTGAAAAAGATTATAGACACTTGGCATGCTTTCTTCCTTAAATATTTGGCAGAATTTGCCAGAGAATCCATCTGGGCCTAGGTTTTTAAATTTTGAAGGCAATTAATTATTTATTGAATTTTGAAAACAGTTATGCCTATTTACATTTTGTTCTTGTGTGAGGTTTGGAAAATTGTGTCTTTCAAACAGTTGGCTAGTTTAATCTTGGATATCAAACTTGTGGGCATAGATTTATTTATTTGTTATTGTTGGGTGCCATTGAGTCTCATCTGACTCACAGTGACTTTTTATGTACAACAAAATGACACATTATCCAATATTGTGCCATGCACATGATTTTTTGATGTTCGAGTCCAATGTTGCAATCACTATATCTTCTCATTTTAACTCATGCCATATCAGCAAAAGGAGGTCTCAAGGACATTATTCCATTCCTGTGTTAATGTGGACTCTACTTTGAGGATGCAAGTCTTCCCCAGGCATTTCTTGAATGCCTTTCAGCCTGGGGGGCTCATTTTCTGGCACTATATTTGGCAGGGTTTCATAGGGTTTTCAATAGCTGATTCTGAATTGGGTTTTTGGGTCTTTCTCCCTAACCTTTCTTAATCTAGAAGTCCAGCTGAAACCTATCCACCACTGGTGGCCCGGCTTTACCTGAGATACTAGTGGCAGAATGTTCAGCATCATAGCAGCAGACAAGCCCCCACAGCACAACAAGCTGACAGATATGTAGGGGAGAATTATTTATAGTATGACTTTATTGTCCCTGTAATGACCCTGGAATCTGTAATAATGTCCTCTCTTTCATCTTATATCAGATATTTATAATTTGTGTTCTCTGTGCCCACCCCCCTTAGTTAGCCTGGCTAGAGACTTAGCACTTTTATTGATCTTTTCAAAGAACCAACTTTTGGTTTCATTGATTTTGTCTATTGATTTCCTGTTTTCAATTTCATTGATATCTGTTCTAAGTTTTATTATTTATTTTCTTCTACTTACTTGAAATTTGAATTTAATTTGCTCTTCTTTCTCTTAGATTCTTCATTTTAGATTTTTAAATTTTATCATATATGCATTTTATAATATATGCTATAATTTTCCCTCTAAATACTGCTTTCACTGCCTTCCACAAAATTTGGCAAGTTATATTTTATTTTGCCTGCAGATGTAGCCGTGTGGCATCCGATCCCATCAGATCTTGGAAGCTAAGCAGGGTCGGGCCTGGTTAGTACTTGGATGGGAGACCGCCTGGGAACACCAGGTGCTTTAGGCTTGGGAGACAGACCCAACAACCCACTCCCAAAAATCAATCCACCATTGAAAACCCTATGAACAGCAGAGAAGCACTGACAATAGTGTTTCTCTTGTTGTATGTAGGGTCACTATGAGTCGGACACTGACTCATTGCCACCTAACAACAACAATTTTCATTTTGATTCAGCCAAAAAACAAAACAAACAAAAAAAGGCAATGTTTTTTGGATGCCAGACTTTGAAATTTTGTCTTTGTTACTCTGGATTTCTTCTTTTGTATTCTTGTAAATATTCATAAGCTTTCTTCTGAGACACAAATTTCCTGGAAATATTTTGTTCCTGTTGAATTTTGCTCTTGTGATCTGTTACATGCAATCTTCAGGTTGTTCTTTCCTCTATGGCAGGTCATTTCCTCTCATACATATGTCAGTCAGTGCTGTACCAACATTTAAGGTGACCTTGGTGGATGTGCAGGGTTCTCTCTCTGGGCAGACTTCCCCCACCAACTATTTTGTCCTGCCCTCTTGATGCCTTGTTGGGTTGCTGGTTCTGTCTCCTTGTGGTATCTTTTTGTTTTAAGATCTGGAAAGTCTCAAGGCTTTAAGCTGAGACAATCAAAGGGCTCATTGTATTTGTATTTTGACTCTCAAGACTCTGCTGTCCTTCATTGCCATATGTCTTGGAAACTGTTATTTATATACTTTGTCTTTTTTAAGTGCTAGAATAAATGTGGACTGGGGTTTAGTTTAGTTGGTAGAGTGCTGCTCTATGCATGCTGAGATCCTAGGTTTGATCATCAACACTGCAAAAATAGAAGAAAGACTTGGAACCCCACTCCCGAAAAAATCAGCTATCAAAAACCCTATGAAAAGCAGAGAAGCACTGACATAGTGCCGGCATGGCACACTGTCAGGGATTGTTTCATTCTGTTGTACAGAGTCACTATGAGTTGGACCTGACTTGACACCTAACAACAGCAGGATAAATCTATACCCATTTGGTGAGAAGTGAAATATGTCCATCTGTGATATCTTGTAATCAGCTAGAAGATTTGAATAGCTACAACCTTTTTATTTTGTCTGGGACATGATCTTCTCATGGACAAAAAACCTTTATTGAGGAGGAAAATTTCTAAAGTTCAGTCTTAAATGGTTTACTGAGGTCCGAGAATTGTAACAATACCTCAGGACAAGCTGGATGAGGTAGTGCATGCTTTTAATCTTAGCATTTGGGAGGCTGAGGCATGAAGATTACAAGTTTGAGGACAAACTAGAGGGCCTCATAGGAAGATCTTGCCTCCAAAAAAAAAAAAAAAAAAAACCAGAAACAAAAACAAAAACAAAAAGAACAAACCAAGGGCAGAGTTTAGTACTTTTTTAAAGCCAAAGAAATGAAGTTTCAAGGGTGAAAAAATAAGTGGATGTCCTAATTTTTATTTTTAGCAGGTGTACTAATAAATTATATTTTAGATTATATTCATGTATATTTCATTGTTTCCCTTAAAATTGTCCAGACTAACTTCCTCACCAATGTACTACTATTACATTATCTCTCATAGCATATTTAGAATTACTTTTTAGGATTTATCTTAAAATCTCAGAAAGTTAGGAAAATTCACTGCTCAGTAGGTTATTGCCTACTTGAGAGTAGATGGTTTCTGTGAAAATGCTCCAAAATCATGGTATTATCATCATATTTAGCTTTACTTATTTTTACAGTTGTCTATTACATTTATATTTAGCTGTTCCATCTATTTACTTAATGTTTATGGGATACTTAGCTATTATAGGATCAAAGGATTTTATCTTCATAATGACAAAAAATACAACTCCACATTTATTTGTAGTATCCCTACTAAAACTAACATCTGATTTTTCCAGTGCTATGAGTTTATGTGTATCTCCAAGAATACTGATGTTTGCTCTTTTCATTAACAGACTTACAGTACGTAACAAGAACATTGTTATAACCAGTAACAACTTTGCTATTTTATAATACATGGACAATTCTGGCAGCCACTGAGATGTATAAGATTGTTTTCTTATTTTTAGCAATTTTTAATTTTTTATCTTGAGATGCAATCTCCCTAAATTACACAGGCTGCCTCTGTCCTCAAACTTGTGATCCTCTTGTCTCAACTTCTCAAATTTCTGGGATTACAGGTTTGAGCCACTGAGCCTGGCCAGAGATGTGTAAGATTATTTGTACCAACACTAAATTATGCAATATTTCTATGCCTGTAAAATTTCCTTTTTTCTTTAAAAATTTTAAATTTAATTATGATATTTTTATTAATGGGGCTGGGATTTAGCTCAGTTTGCAGAGCGCTGCTCTGCAGTCTCTGAGGTCCTGAGTTCGATTCCCAGCACCACAAAAATGGGAGAGGGATGTGGCAATCCACTTCCGAGGCAATCCCGAAACAGCCACTGAAAACCCTATGAGAGTCACTATGAGTCAGACACGACTCAATGGCACCTAAAAACAACAATAACAACAATTTTTATTAATGATTAATTTTATTGTGGAGGGAACGCTGAATATAAAATCTATTCTTCTAATAAACTTTGAACTATGTATACATTCTTGTTGATGATGACTTCAGGGTTGTACAATAGATCTCTAGATCTTATTCATCTGGCTTGACTGAAATGCTATGTCCTGTGATTAGTGACTCCCTATTACTTGGTCTTCTAAACCTCTAGTAATCATTATGCTCTCACGTTCTATAGATATGGATGCCTTGTGTAAATGGGAACATGTTATTTTTTTTTCCCCAGGCTGGTTTATTTCGCTTGGTATAATGTCCTCAAGGTTTATCCAGGCTATGTCAAAATAAAGAATTTCCTTCTTTTTTATGGATGAATAATATTCCTTTTTTTTTTTTTTTTTTTTTTTTGGTACTAAAGGTTGAACCTAGGACCTTGTGCTTGCATGCTTTGCAAGCGCTGGACCACTGAGCTCCAGCCCATTTTTTTACTCTTAGTTTTTGAGACAGAATCTCACTAAATTACACAGACTGCCTCCGGTCTCGAACTTGCAATCTTCCTGCCTCTGCCTCCCAAATTCCATTTCTTATATAGGCCGCATTTCTTTTGTTCAGTCATTTGATGATGACTTTTTTGAGTTATTTTCACATCTTTGTTTTGTGAATGGTGCTGCAATAAATATTAGGAGTGTTAACTTTTCTTCAGGACCCTGATTTTAATTCCTTTACATAAATATCCAGGAGTGAAATTGCTAGATCATATGATAGTTCTGCTTTTATTTCTTTGAGGAACCTTCATATTGTTTTCCAATACGGATGCACTATTTTGAAGTCCTACCAATGGTGTGCAATGGTTCTAATTTATTCACATGCTTTCCAACACTTGGTATCTTTTATTTTCTTAATAATTACCACCCTGATAAATGTGAAATGGTATTTCATTGTGGTTTTGATTTGATGATTAGTGATGTAACATTTTAAAAGATATCCTTGGGTTAGCCATTTATCTTATTTGGAGAAATGTCTATTCATATCCTTAGCTCATTTTAAAATTGATTGTTAGGGTTTTTTTTTTTTGATGCATATGACTTAGTTGTAAGAGTTCCTTATATGCAGAGGGTGCCAAAAATTGTATACACATCTTGGGATTAAAACTTTCCATTTTTCTATTTTAAGAATGCAGAGTATGCTTATTATGATGTGATAGTAGAACTGTAATACAAAATGTCGTACTTTACATTGCTACCATAATTCAGCTCAACTTCAAAAATTAATACATAGATAACATCTCTTATTATGTATATACATTTTTGGTAGCCCCAATATTGTAATCCCTTTTCAGATATGTGACTTGAAAATATTTTCTCCCATTTTATGATTTTCACTTTTATTTTCTTGATTTGTTTCCTTTGTTGTATACATTTTTTTAAATTGTTTTGTCAGGTGCTATTGAGTCTTAGTGTGGTGTAATCCCATTTGTGTATATTCATTTTTTTTGCTGATTGTGATTTTAGTGTAATATCCAAAACACCCCCTCCCCAAACAAAAACAAACAAAATCACTGCCCAGAACAATGTCTTGAGGGGTTTCCTTTATCTTTTCTTCTGGGAGTTTTGCATTCTCTCATCTCACATTAAAGTCTTTAACCTGTTTTGCATATGGACATCCAATTTCACAAAACCATTGAAGTTGAAGATACTATCTTTTCCCCATTGTGTGTTCTTGGTATCCTTGTCTAAGGTCAGCTGATCAAATATTTTTGGATTTATTTGTAGGTTCTTGATTCTGTTCCACTGGTCTATAGGTCTGTCTTTATTTTCCTATTTCTGTAAAAAAAAAAAAGGCCACTTGTATTTTGATAGAGATTGCAGTGAGTCTGCAGATCACTTTGAGTGGTATGGACATTTTACCATATTCAGCCTTCTAATTTATAAACATGGAAAGTCTTTCGTTTTATTAACCTCTTGTTGAATTTCTTCATTGATGTTTTAATTTTTAGTGTACAAATCTCTTACCTTCTTATATAAGTTTATTCCTAAGTACTTTATTATGTTTCATACTAGTGTTAATGGGTTGTTTTCCTTGTTTTTATAGTTTTCTGCTTTTAAAAGCTTAGTTTCTTTTCTTCTGCTCGGTAGGTATCACTATCAGGCTTTAATAAGCATATCATGTGATTGTGTTACAAGTCTCTCTTGAAATACTTTAAGAAATAGTCTAGACTGTTGAGTTTGCTAAACATTTAATCTTTCTAATTTTGATTTTATTGTATTGATATTAAAGTATTTTTAAATTAAAAAAGGTTCATGTATATTCAGTTAATTTTCTGGAAAGATGTTTTACCATTTAATCAAATGATTGATATAGATATCATTTGTAGAAAACAATCTTTTTCCATTTCATGTATAAGAAAACTTAGTTTACAGATATGCTATGCAAGCTTCATCTCTTCCAATACTTCTAGAGTAGCAAATGGAGGCAATTTCAGTAATTTCCTATAATACCGTTAAATTACATTGTTGCTTCAGTGTGACTTTATATATTAGAGCCCTTAAAGAAATGCAGCTATTTCTTTTTCCTAGCCACTTTCTGTTTAGGTTACAAATGGATTCTATAGACTCAGTGTTGGAAATTGTAAGGAATCATTAGAAAAATTGGCCTGGCTACCTGGTATTGGTAAAGATACCTAGGTGGCATTTTTTTTAACTCATAATAATCACCCTTCTGCTGAAAATCACCTTTGAGGAATGGAGTAAAAGCTTTTCTTAGCTGAAAATTTGGCCTAGCAGTAAATAATAGCTTATGTGAAAAAAAATCCCTATTGCTCTATAAAAAAGGAAAAAAGTTCTTTTGTTTTAAGACATGTTATAGAAAATCAGTGTTCTAAGTGTTTGCTTTGCAGAGGTTGTTGCTTTAACAAACACCAACTGTAGACATGTGCTGACATCAGAGGTGCTGGGCTGATGACAAGTAAAGACAGTTTGTTCTGCAAAGGGACCTTGTACCATAGGTTGTTAAACAGAATTAAACTTCTGCAGTTCTGCTCTACTCCAAAAACTCCAGAAGAAAATGATACAGTATTTTTGGAGAAAAATGGATTTCTGAACTTGATCCTATGACAGGACTTAGCCAAATTGAAATTAATATGCTTTTGCAATTAACTAGCGATAATAAGGACCCTACCTTTTGGCTCCTTTATATATCTAATAATTTGTTTACTGGAGATGCTATGACCTTTCTTCTTAGGATTAAATGTTTCTACTTGGGAACATTTCTAACAAGAATTCAATTTAATTAGACCTATTATATCATCACAGGAGAAGGATGTGGTAATCCACTCCCCAAAACAATCCCCAAACAATCAGCCATTGAAAACTCTGTGAGGGTTACTATGAGTTGGACATGACAGCACCAAACAAAAACAGTATATTAGATTTCAACTTAAACTTTTAAAAAAAGCTATGGGTGTCTGAACATATTCCACTACCTGTTTAAAAGTCTTAATTGTGCTTCATAGGATAGAAATCTCTAATGAGTTTTTGATAGATGCTAAGTACTAGGCAGGGTACTTTACAAAATGATAAAGAAATATAAGGTATTTCTTGCCCTTGAAGCCTTCATTATCTAATTGGTGGAGGAGGGAGACCAACATAGGAAAGGAGTAGGGAACAACACATAAAACAGAAGATAATTAGATTGTCCAAATGCCTCATATAGAAGACCCCTGAAGTGGAAGGTCAGGAATAGTATATAACTTGGAATATTTTGTGAAATCCTACTAAAAAAATATGCCTTGACACAGATTGGACAGGAAATGGATATACATATAAGCTCATTTAGTAAAAATTATTATTTTTGTAATTTTTCAGTCATTTGATATTAAAAAACTGGGTGATAGCAGTGTGGTGAAGAACAGAGAGTTAAAATGCATGAGGCTATGTTTTCATTAAATATTGCTAGCTGTGTGACAAGATAAGTCTCCATGTTGTTGTTGTTGTTGTTGTTAGGTGCCTTTGAGTCATTATGTGACTCATAGCAACCCTGAGTACAACAGGCAAAACACTATTGTCAATGCTTCTCGGCTGTTCATAGGGTTTTCAATGGCAGATTGACATTTGGGAGTGGGTTGCTGGATCCGTCTCCCAAGCTTACACCACTTGGTGTTCCCAGGCAGTCTCCCATCCAAGTACTAACCAGGCCCGACCCTGCTCAGCTTCCAAGATCTGAGGCTATCAGATGCCACAGGGCTATGGCTGCAGGCTAAGTCTCTATGGACTGTGCAAAATCTATTGCACTCCAACAGCCACATAGTTTTGGATTCATGTTGACAGTTGAACTCACAAGACACCATAGCATTTACCTATCACCATATTTGCTTAGCTTTAAGAAAGGATCAAGGTAGATAACAATGCAGCATGCCTGGCATAGACATAGCAGAGGTCTTATATCTTTAAGGCACATCTTGCAGACATCCAGGTATTCTTCACTTCTTCACTTCTGATGCCTGTGGTTACAAAAGATGCTACTGTTAAGTGCAGAGCATCTCAGGTCAGGGAAGTCCTATCTCTGGGGACTCTTTAACAAGGAAGATTCAATCAATGACCAAATCCTGAGGTATCCCTGAGGCAAAAAGAAAGGTTACAGACTAGTTGTTGACCTTTTACTTCCAGCCTTATTTTCTTTACTCATAAAATAATGGAATGACTTAAATGAAAAAAAAAATGCCTGGTTCAAAGTCTAGCATCACTATTTACTAGTTGTTTCAATTTGAGCAGGAGAAGGACCTGGCAATCCACTTCCCAAAATCAATCTGCTATTGCAAACCCTATGAATAGCCAAGAAGCACTGACAATAGTGTTTCACCTGTTGTATGTAGGGTAGCTATGAGTTGGACACTGTACACCAACTCAGTGGCACCTAACAACAACAACAACAACAACAACAACAACAACAACAACATTTTGAGCAAGTAATTTAATCTCTATGAATATGGATTTCTTTGGTGGAAAAACATACATGGAAATGTTCTATGATTTAAGTGACCTAAAATACCTTTGGCAGGATATGGAAAGTCAGACTGTTTTAATTTACAAATTTAAATGTGTGTGTTTCCCTTGCAAAACTAGGAAATTTATTCTTGGCTTCATTCCTGCTTTTGGTCTAGTAGACCATTAAAATCTGTTGTCAATATTAAAAGGAAGAGGGATTTTTAAGATAATTTAAAGAATATGCGAAGGACTGGGATTTAGCTCAGGTGATAGTGTGCTTCTCAGCACTCTCTGAGGTCCTGGGTTACCTGGGCAGCCCACTCCCGAAGCAATCCCAGAATAACTAGCCATCAAAAACAATCCCTACGAATAGCAGAGAGGCAGTGCTGGATAAGGCATAGTGTCAGAGTGTGTTTTGTTCTGTTGTACATAGGGTCACTATGAGTCAGACTCAACTTGTTGGCACTTAACAACAACAACAAAAACAAAGAATACAAGTGTTTCTTTGGAATGGGCAATTTTCTTGAGTCCAAGAAAAGGGTCAGAGGAAGTGGAGAGTGAGGAAAAACATAGATTGCTAGCCTCTATAAGAGCCTGGGAGTTGATTCCAGGCAAATAGTGTGAAAATGTTGAACATTCATGATCTGAGAAGAGCTGAGTGATGCCAGTCAGCTAATGGTTTGAATTCTATTTGGTTAACTATTGGGAAATTTCATTTATAGTATCCTGGGAAAGGAATCAACATCTTTGTTCTTGGGAGTACTGGAGACATGGTAGAGACAAAGGATTCTTTTTACTTTCTATGTTTTTTTTTTTTCTGGCTCTAATGGGCTGCGATCAATCTATAATTTGGACATCTCATTTGACTTAACATTCAATACTGTTTCCTACCATTAAACTTATCTTGGAGGATTTCTCATTGATTACTGAATTGTTTAAAATGATTAAATTGGTTATTTTAGATGTTTCAACTCAGTACCTTATTAGATTTTCTTGAGATGCAAAATGGCTCAGTAAGTTACTAGATGGAAGTAAGGGCTACTTTTAATCTTTATCCTTCTATTAAGCCACATATCACAACTATTATAGAAACAAAATACATTTTCTATAATAAACTCATATATTCATAAAAAGTTTACTAGTTTTAAGAAAACAGTTTAGTTTTCAATCAGAGGTTTTAGAACAGAATAAAGTCTAAAGTTTTCAGCCAACATTGATTGGTGGCTTGCCTGGGGAACCTAGAGGTATTTTTCCCCCTCTTTTGATTTTCTTTTGTATTTTAACCCATTTCTCTTAATGAAAGATGTGTAAAATAAAAAAAATTATGTTGACAATTTAATGGACTATTTGAGCTCTTTGGTAGTCTAGTTAGAAAATATGAGAATCATTTTTATCAGCTCCACTTGCTTGTGTGGGAATTATATATTTTGAACTGGCGTTTCTAGTGTGCTTTATCAATACTGTTAATTTTCATTCTGGAACATCTTGTATATTAGTCAACTATTGCAAAAACAAATCCATAAAACAAATGACTTTAAAGTAGCTTACAAGCTGTTACAAGTTCATAAGAACAGACATTTATTTTTGTGGCTCATCAGTCTGTGGATTGATCTACAGGGCTTGATTCTGGGTTGTAGGTCGAGTTCAGTTCTGCTCCGTATGTGTTATGCTGGAATGGGTGACTATTCGGGGCCTGCTTTTCTCATCATGATGACAAACAGGATAGGAGCCAAATCAAGTTATGTAAGCATATTTAAAGGCTTTGCTCACATTGCATTCACTAATATTTCATTAGCCAAAGCAAACAACATAGTCAAGTCGCATTGGCTTACTCTAATTAAAGATTCAGCAAAGTCATATGGCAAAGGGAAGGCTAAGTATTATTCTCTAGCAAAACAGGAGTGAAGAATTAGAGCCAAATATCCTCTTCCACTGTTTAGACAAAGGACAGTGGTTGTGACTGTTCCCTATGGAGCTGTCTGGTAAACTTAATCATAGTGTTTTCACTGATTTGGACTGAACTGGGTATTTCCTGTGGTGAACTCAGAAAGAACTTAACTTTTTTTCACCCAGATATGAAGAACACTTTATAGTTACCCAAACATCCAGTTTCTAAAGCTTAGTGTGGCAGGGTACCGAGGTGCATACTGGTAATCCCAGTGACTCTGGAGGCAGGGACAGGAGGGTGGTAACTTCAAGGTCAGAGGCAGCCTGTGTAAATTAGTGAGACCCTGTCTAAAGATAAAAGAGTAAAACGTGGACTGGGTGTGGCTCAGTGGTAGAGCATTTGCAAGGCATATATAAGGCCCTGGTTTCAACCCCCTAGTATCACACACACACACACACACACACACACACACCCCTTAATGTGTGCATATGTGAGCATACATGTGTGTGTGTCTACATGTAACACACATATGTAAAGCCTTGGCTTGCCCATTTTAAATACCTAGACTAGTGCTCTGATTTCATAAACAGAAAAGTGGTCCTGGTTCTCTGTTTCAGAAGATTACAGGGAAATACTTCAGTAAAATTCAAAGAACACGGATGATCTGTTTCTTCAAAATTCTGCTTTTAGGTCATCTTCTTTTAGGTTAACTTCTTTCATTCCTCATTTTGAATCTAGACAGTATTACAAATAACAGCTTATCCTAGAATGAATCTCAGCCAGTTGCTGTTGTTAGATGCCATGGAGTTGAGTCCGACTCATAGTGACCTTATGTACAGCAGAACGAAGCACTCCCTGACACTGTGCCATGTCCGGTACTAGTGTCATTGTTTCTCTGTTATTCATAGAGTTTGCAGTGGTGGTTAGGTGCCATCAAGTCATGTCTAACTCATAGTGACCCTTATAGGGTTTTCAATGGCTGATTGTTTTGGGATGTTTCGGGAGTGGGCTGCTACATCCTTCTCCTATTTTTGCAGTGCTGGGGATCAAACTCAGGTCCTCTGAAAGTGCGGAGCAGCACTCTACCAACTGAGCTAAACCCTAGCCCCAGCCAATAGTAGACTAGATCAATTAACTGCCTTCTCGTTTGCTCTTGGGTGTAGGAGTAATTACCACATTATATGTGGAAACCAATCAATAAGTGAATAGTCTGGGGTCATTTTGAGTGTCATCATTTTATTTCTGTAGAATGTACAAAACTGACCAAGTGAACCTTTGGAGATATAAAGGTCTGGGACCTTAGATGCCTTTGATATTTCACCATTATGTTACCAGTTTCTGAAATGTTTTTTTTTTTAATTAGGGATGTCTACCGTCATGATAAAGATAGAAAAGTCTGAGTGCTGAATCCAATAAAAACTGTGAATAAATGATTTTTTTTCATGAGTTAAAACATTTTACTGCTATTTCTAATCCCAAGTTACCAGAAGCTGGGACCCACTTTTTCTGATGTATTTAGTATTCTGCTATAATAAATAGTCATTTGGTTAAAGACAGTGAATCTCTTTCTGCTTATTTAACAGGTGTTGGGGATTATTTTAGATTATGATACTCCTGTGAGAAAAAACTTAAACTTGAATGGTCTGGAGAAGAAAAAGTGGAGAAAATCCTTTTATTTGGACCTTTGCTATCCAAGCCTAAGTGAGAGTTACCAGCTAGAGTGACGAACAGGAGCCTGGAGGGGAGCTGGGAGCTCTGAAAAAGAGGTTTGTGTTTGTGAGTTCTGAGCCTCAAAGATAATGCAGTCCTAGGATACATTAGAATTGTGTCACTGTATCACCAACATGCCTACACCATTCGTAGAACAACTCCCCAATGGATGGTGGTTACTGGGGACCATACCAATTACGGTAAGTCTGCAGAGAACCCAGCGTTGTAAGGGAGCAGATACTGGGGTTGTCATTGCTTTGTGTCTCGGGGTCTTGAGTCTGAGTCTGTTCCCTTTAATCCCTTTTCTATCTATCTATTATGCATAGACTCTATTACAAAACTGAATTATTTTGAATCCCAAATTTTTTCCTGAAGTGACCCTGAGTTAACTGAAAACATTTGCCATGCCCAGACTTGACCCTAATAATATGTATGTATGTGTATATGTATGCATGTAGGTATTTATTTTGTCTCTTTGTTTTCTTATTTATTTGTTTGGAGACAGGGTCATACTCTGTAGCCAAGGCTGGCCTCAAACTTGCAACCCTCCTGCCTCAGCCTCCCAAGTGCTGGGATTACAGGTGTGCCACTATGCCAGGACCAAACACTTTTTATTCAAGCAGAGGATATTTTAAGGATTGCTCTCTGACACTCCAGAGGGAAAAATTTTATTACTCATTTCCTATTTATTTGCATCTGAGGTAGCTTGAAAGTAAAAATCAGATCAGTGAGTAGAAATTATAGGCAGGAAGATTTTAGCCTGAAATAAAGAGTTTTCTCTTTCCATTTGGACAAACTAACAATTAGATTATTGAGAGCAATTGACTGCCATTAGACTGTTTTCCATACTGAACTGGATGACATTATTCACTGAGTTTGAATCATAAACTAATTTTACTGAGATTTCCCTGACAGAAGAAAAAATAAACATTTCAAAATTCAGAGCACAAATCTCTAAAACATCTTCTCTGATTCTGGCTCAGGTTGGTGGGACACGGGTTAGAGCTGCTCTCTTCAGAACAGTCTGCTCTGGATGCCAGGCTTCAACCTCTTAATTCCTGATATACTTCTGCCTTCTTGGAGTGCTGCTTTTTGGAAGTTTGTGCCAAAATGGTGCAGTGGAAGGCAGTAGGGTGGCAGGTTAGACATGAGATATGGTTCTGACTCTGTCCCTCTATGAAATGCATAGGTTGAGTTCCATAAGGTTGCTTCTTGCTCTAAAAATCTGTGATTGATATAGAAAGGGGTGAGGTTAATGACAGCAAAACTAGTCTTTAGTCTTATGCTTGTTTTTCCAGAGGTACCTTACTACTGTATCTGTTTGCCAAAACTGATGCCATTAAAAAGGACAAAGGGCCTTATGACCAAAGACATAGTTTTCTTTATTGGATACACAGCTTCCTAAATATCTTCCTGACTCTAATCTTCTCCCCTCTAGTCTTTCCTGCCACTGCATTTAGAAGGAGCCTTTATAAATATGAATTTTCCCCCTTTGGTTATCTGTTTAAATAATTTTCTTTATTTTTATGATTAACTCTAAATTTCTCACCACAATCTACAAGACTACCCAAGATCTGATCCTACCTTTTATGACTCCCTGTTTACCCCTGCTACTGCCTTCTTTGCTAAAATGTACTAAATTTGTATCAACTCCTTGAACAACTCACAGTGATTCTCAACTGTGAGGCCTCATATGTCTTTCTCTTGTCCTCAAGGGCTCTATTCCCAGCACTTTATCTGTCTACCCTCTTTATTTAGATTTGAACTTCAAATTATTGTATTAAGAAGTCTTGGGACCAAGAGATACAAAATGCTATATTCCATTGTAACATACAGCTTTTTTCCCTGGTGTATTTTATGGTGAATTGTAAGGTCTGTGAGATTAGGATCTATATCTGCAACAAATAGCACAGTACCTGGCACATTGATAAATAAATGATAGCCTCAGTTTGAATTCAAGTTCTGAGATTTATTAGCTATAGGACCATAGGCAAATTATTTGACCTTTCCAAATGTCATTCTCCTTATCACTTAAAGTAAGTCTTGAATTATATGATCCTTGACTTTTATCTTTAAAATTCTATAATAGTAATATATTATTGTGGCATTTATGTATTTAACATGCCAAAAACTCAGGTGTGGAAAAAGCATATTATTTAAAATTAATTTTTATCTTAAGCACCCATTCCAGCAGGTACAGAGTGTATGTAGCACTTACCATAGGTACTTTTCTAAGCACATTCTATATCAACTCATTTCATCCTTATAATAATATAAGTAAATAGTATAAGTAAATCACTATTATTTCACTCAGTTTACATAGGAAGAAACTGAAGCATAGAGAAGTAATGTGAATTTCCCAATGTCACAGATGCTAGTGAAAGCTGGAATTTGAACCTATCTAATCTGGTTCCAGGCTGGGATTTAGCTCAGTTGGTAGAGCGCTGCACTGCAGTCTCTGAGGTCCTCAGTTCAATTCCCACCACCGCAAAAATGGGAGAAGGACCTAGCAATCCACTCCCAAGGCAATCCCCAATACAGTCTGCCATTGAAAACCTTATGAGGGTCGCTATGAATTAGATACCGACTTGATGGCACCCAACAACAACAACAATCTGGTTCCAGAGTGGATGCTCTTAACGATATTCAACAGCACACTCACCATACTTAAGAAAACTTCCTTAGTTCAGGTCAACTGTGGAATAATTTCAATAATCATTTAAGTTTAACTCAATCAGAGTAGGGAAAGAGAATGGAAACTCATTGTCTCAGGGAAGAAAAGGTATATTCTTTTAGATATTGATTTAGTTCCTCTGGTGGGATGGAGTTAATTCTTTGTGGTCCTTCTCCATAATGTCATTATATACAGTGTCTTCCTTATCTGAGCTCTACAGGAGGGTCCAAACTACATCACCCAATGAGTCTGAGATTGCCTTTGGACCTGAGAACTCTGTCTCACAACTTACTTTCATACCCCATTTTGGATTCCCAGGACACTTTGTGATGTTCTCCTGCTCTGCTCTGGTACCACAGAAATCTCAGTGGTGGTCTTTAATGCACCACTTCTTAATCCCAATGGTAAGACTTCCATTTATACTCTACTTATGCCTACTCTCAGGGCTTTTGGGTAGCTTCCCCAGGAGATGTGCAGCCTTCCTGCAACTGACCTAAGAAAGAAGATACAAATTCATCTGATTTTCAGAATCTCAAAATTAAAGAAACATCAATGGCTGCACCCCATGAATGACTTCATTCAAGATCATAATTCTCCCGGCATTGTTACTGTTGTTAGGTGCTGTAGAGTCCGGTCAGACTCATAGTGACACTGTGCACAACAGAATTTAACAATCTCCTATTCTGTGCCAGGCACACAACCTTATTTATGTTTATGGCCATCATTGCAGACACTGTGTCAATCTATCTAGTTGCGGGTTTTCCTTTTTATCATTGACCTTCCCCTCTCCCAAACATTATGTCATTATGCAGGGATAATGTTCCTTCTGACAATATGTCCAAAATATGTAAGACACAGTCTAGTTATCCTTGCTTCCAAGGAGAATTCTGGTTACATTTCTTCTAGGACTAATTTGTTGGTTCTTTTGGCAGTCCATGGTATATTCAATAATCATTTCCAGCACCATAATTTCCAGCACCAAAAGCATCAATTCTTCTCCTGCCTCCCTTGTTCAATGTCCAACTTTCACAACCATATGATGTGACTGAAAATACCATGGCATGAATCACACACACCTTCATCTTCAATATTATATCTTTACTTTTCAACACTTTAAAGAGGTCTTTTGCAACAGCTTTTCCTAGTGCAATGTCTCTTTTGACTTCTTGACTGCTGCTTCCATGGGTGTTGGTTGTAGAATGATGTAAAACAAAAGCTTGGGTAACCTCAATCTTTTCTCCATTTACCATGAAGTTGCTCACTGACCCAGTTGTAAGGATTTTTGTTTTGTTGATATTGAGGCACAATCCATACTGAAGGCTGTGCTCTTTGATCTTTATCAGTAAACGTTTCAAATCCTCTTCACTTTCAGCAAGCAGAGTTGTATCATTAACATAACACAGATTGTTAATGAGTCTTTCTCCAATCAAGATGCTGCATTCTTTTTCATAAAATGCAGTTTCTTGGATTATTTGCTGAGTATAGAGACTAAAGAAGTATGGTGAAACAATACAGCCCTGATACATACCTTTCTTGACTTTAAATCTGGCAATGTTTCCTTGTTCTGTTTCAGCTGTTGCCTCCTGGTCCATGTACAGATTCCTCAAGAGTACAATTAAGTGTTCTGGTATTCCCATTATTCCCAGTGTTACTCATAATTTGTTATGCTCCACACATTCAAATATCTTTACATAGTAGATAAAACATAAATAGACATCTTTCTGGTATTCCTTGCTTTCAGCTAATAACCATCTGATACCAGCAGTGATGTCCCTGGTTCCATACCCTCTTCTGAATCTACCTTGATTTTCTGGCAGTTCTCTGTCAATATACTGCTATAGTTCCCTTTTGAATGATCTTTAGCAAAATTTTACTTATGTGTGATGTTAATGATACCATTTGATAATTTCCATGGTTGATTAGATCTCCTTTCTTGGGAATAGGTACAAATATGAATCTCTTCCAGTACATTGGCCAGGTAGCTGTTTTCCAAATCTCTTGGCATAAACAGGTTAGTGCCTCCAGTGTTACATCTGTTGTTGATATATCTCTATTGGTATTCCATCAATTCCTGGACCCTTGAATTTCACCAGTTCCAAGGTAGCATACACTTTGTTTTTCAGTATCAATGGTTCCTGAGCCATCTGCAACCTCTTGAAGTGGTTGATCATCCACCAATTCTTTTTGGTATAATGCCTATGTATTCTTTCCATCTTTTTTTGATGTTTCCTGTGTCTTTTAATATTTTACCCTCAGAGTCCTTCACTATTGTCACTCAAGGCTTGAATTTTTTCTTCAATTCATTAAGCTTAAGAAAAACAGAGTATGATCTTCCTTTTTGGTTTTCTGTCTCCAGCTCTTTGCCCATGTCATTATAGTATTGATTTTGTCTTCCTGAACTGCTCTTTGAAATCATCTGTTTAGTTCTTTAGCTTTGTCATGTCTTCCTTTTACTTTAGGTGTTCAGTGTTCAAGGGAAAGTTTCAGAATCTTTTTTACATGTAATTTGGTCTTTTCTTTTTAATAACATTTTTGCTTTCTTCTTGAATGATGTCTTGATGTCATGCCATGACTTATCTGGTCTTTGATCATTAGTGTCTAATGAATCAAACTTGTTTTTGAGGTGGTGTGTGAACACATATGGGATATACTTGAGCTCATACTTTACCTCTTATACACTTGTACTGCATATGAACAGTTGAAGGTCTGATCCACAGTCAGCACTGGTCTTGTTCTGACATTTAATATTGAGCCCTTCCATCATCTCTTACCACAAATTGATTTCTGTATGTTCCATCTGGTAAATTCCATGTATACAGTCATTCTTTATGTTTACAAAAAATGTATTTGTAATGAAAAGGTCATTGGTCTGACAAAATTCTATCATGTGATCTCCATCCTTCTTTTTGTCACCAAGGCCATATTTTCCAACTACTGTGCTTTCTTGTTTGTTTCCAACTTTTGCATCCAGGTACTAGTAATTATCAGTACATCCTGATTGCATGTTCAGTCTATGTCTGATTGCAGGAGCTAGTAAAATTGTCCCTAACTTCATTTGTAGCCTTAGTGGTAGGTGCCACTAAATTTGAATAATAGTCATATTAATTGGCCTTCCTTGTAGGTATATGGATATTGTTCTATCAGTGAGAGCACTGTGCTGCAGGACAGATCTTGAAATGTCTTTTTTGATGATGAATGCAACCTCATTTCTCTTTAATCTGTCATTCCTGGCATAGTAGACCATATAATTATCTGATTTATAATGGCCCATGCCAGTCCATTTTAGCTCACTGATGCCTAGAATGTCAATGTTTACATGCTCCATTTCCCTTTTGGTGATTTCTAATTTTTCTAGATTCATACCATGCATATTCCACATTACAATTATTAACAGATGTTTACAGTTGTTCCTTCTCATTTTGAGTCATGCAACATCAGCAAATAAAGGTCCCCGAGGCTTTACTCCATTTCCATCATTAAGGTAGACTCTACTTTGAGGAGATACCTCTTCCCTAGTCATCTTTGAGTGCCTTCCAACCTGGGGAGCTCATTTACCAGCACTATATCTGACAGTGTTTTTCTGCTATTCATAGGATTTTCAGTGGCTAATTGTTTTGGAAGTGGGCTAGCCATATCCTTCTCCCTAGTCTTTCCTGGTCTGGAAGTTCATCTGAAATCTGCCTACCATGGGTGACCCTACTGGTATCTGTAATACTATTGGCATCCCTTTCAGTATCGTAGCAACACGCAAACCCCCACAGTATGGAAAACTGATGGACATGTGGGGATTGCCAGACAGTCTCTCAAATTCAACTCACTTCTTTTCCAATCTCTGAACAGACCTTTAGGTTTGGAGGAATGGGCTATGAAAACTGATTTGATCTAATCACAAGTTTTCCCCAACATTTTTTGTCTAAAATTTTATTGTGGCTTTTGAACTTGAAACTGATGCTATAATATTCTGAAAATCAAGGTTGAAATCCTCTGTGTGCTTAAGATAATGCCTGCTTTTGAACTACTGCCTTTATAATTTAGATTCAGAATTGAAAAAGAATAGGGATTTTTAAGCCATGGGATCTGATATTCTTGGAATCTGGCACTTTCAAAGCCAATCTTAGTATCTGCTACAGGTGATTATTTTCTATATCATGCAGAAATAACTCTACCTATGTCAGTCAAAAGCACTTCCTATGGGTACTGCTTGAATAATGGAGGCAGTATGGATCCTCCAGCCTCTTATAGTACTTTTTAGATGTCAGAGTCTACACTAATACTAAAAAACTAAACCAGTGTGTAGAAGCACATTGGAAAGTCTATACAATATATAAAATAGGAACTAAAATAAATTTTAAGCATAAAAGTAGACAGAATGTATGAAGCTGTGTAATTCATGTTCGGAGAGGCCTAAGGGTGAAAAGAACAACATATCTGATCTCCAAATTGATATAATCTGTTTGGGAATGACTCCAGTCTATGAAAGATGAGACTGTGAAGATAAATGAGAAAGTCAGTTACAAATCAATATGCAAGATAGGAAGTACATCAATCACAAGCCCTGGTAACTTAGTACTCTTGAAAGAAAAATCACGCATTAGAGATAAGCAATGCAAATGAAAAATAAAGCCATGCATATTTGCCTAATATGCTGATTTCAAGACAAGGTAATTGAAGCCCAATATTATATAAAGGCAGTTCAGCTTCAGAGTATACAACTAACTAAAAAAGGAACAAAATATGTATGTACATGCATGTTTATGCATATATGTGTGTGTTTGTATGTGTCAAAGGCCAATCATTTTTTCAGTCCCCTCCCCAAATGTCAAACGGCAATAACTTTGTTTCTGAAACATTAAGGCTAAGTGATTTGCATTCATCCATTGTGAAATGAAAATAGAACTTGTCAACTCTTCATGAATAGGACATAAATCTTTGTGCCACCTACTTGGCAATGATATACAATGTCATGTCAAGTAATAACATCTGGTGGTGGGTAGATGTAAATAGAAAACTAGACAAGGCAGAAGAGAAACCCTTATGGGCTTCTCTAAGTATAAAACTTAGAAAATGGAATGTGAGCTATGAGCTCTACTGTTATATGACCAATATACTATTTAGTATAGGCATAGGCCGGCTTGACTAGACATAGTAAAAAATTATTAGATAGTTTCTTAAGAAGAGAAACAACATTCTTTTCTGAAAAGATCAGAAGAAACAAGCTCTATTCAAACTTATTTTTTAAAAGCCTGAAACAACTTATAAAAGCATCAGAGTAATATGATGTTTCATTCCTTGATAAATATTTTGGAAGTAAATACTAAGATTATATAAATGCCAAAACGGTTGTAGGCATATTATCTATATTCTTTTGCAGGAAAACTGTGATTCTTAAATGTCAAAACGTCCTGCGTGTTTTAGTAAAGTACTGATTTCCTGAAATAGTCCCTGGTGCTTATGACAAAGGAAAAGAAAGTCTATATACCCTCTGATAAGTTGTTACTGCTCACCTGGTTCATAATAAATGTGAAGAAAAGGCAAACTATACTGTTACTTAATTTCCTCAGTCAGAGGGCGCTTGTTGGCAAGGAGGAAACCTATTTGAACAGATTAAAACAGACAAAAAGTATTGAGGTCACCCTTATCTTGTCATTCTCATGTTTATTTTGAATCCTGTGTGCGAAGTAAATGTGGATAATTTGTCTTAATGGTGAAAAAGTTGACCTGTTGTACTGTTTAGGGTATAGACATTTAGGATTCCCATGGTCACTTTGTCATTGGAGGTAAGCTGCTTTATGCTAGTGAGCTGGGATCCTTTTCTGCTAGCTTCCCTCATTGCAGGCTAGCCCAACCTAAAATCTCCTGGTGGTCTAGTTGGATCTTAAAAACTGTGGTGTAAGAACATGCAAATGAAGGCTAGCTGTTTCTTATTAGTTATTTAGCATGTTAGAACTGCATTTACCCCAAATTAAAATTATATTTATTAGATTTTTCATGTGATTCAAACATTGTATTATGTGCACTAAAATGTTAGTTAACTATCGCTGCTTCCTTGAAAGCTTTCAGATGACCTTGATTTTTAGTTAGCTTTCATTATTTCCTCCTTATACTTCTTTGGACTTGAGTTGATCTTGAGAGATGAGTTTCCTGGTATCTGAATTCAATGAAGTACTGTTAAGTCTATTCTTTTCCTAGCCCTGGTTAAGTAGCAGTGGGTTAGGATTTTAGCAGTTCCATTGAACCTAAAATACTATGGTCTTTATTATATTTTATGGGACTGTTAAAGATTATATTCATGGCCTCTGATAAGCTGGGCTTCAAATAGCTTTTATGGACATATCAAAACCTGACACTTATCACATATTTTTCTCTCTCAGTTTTCTGTGGAATAATTTATAAACCAATTCATCAAATGTAGATGCATATATTTTACTTATTATTGGAAAACAAAGAATCGGAAGGCATGTTTAAATCTACAGATCTCTTTGGAAAAAATATTGTGTGCAATCTGATGCTGCCAGACAAACTCATCAGACTGGAACATGAGCTCTTCAGTGTACCATTTCCTGGATGTTGGTTGTCTGTTTCTGTTTCCTTCTTATCTCTTTGAATCTCTCTGCTTCTCTCTCTTTTATAAACAAATATAGTGTCAAAATCCCATAAATGAGAAAATATAGACATTGTGAAGTTATGCTTTTTTAAAAATTTAGTCCTGGTGATTTTTGGTGGTAGTTGGGGGTTGAACCCTGAGCTTTGCACATACTTTGTGAGTGCCCTAACTCTGAGCTGTACTCCCAGCCCATTTTTTACTTTCATTTTTAGAGCGGGCCTCACTAAATTACTCAGGCTGCCTCTGTCCTTGAACTTGTGATCCTCCTGCCTCCACAGTAGGCATGCGCCCCCATGCCTGGCTTAGAGTTGTTGTTGGCTTACAGTAAGTAGGTCTTGTTAAACTAAGACAAAAGATAAGACTTCATGGAATCTGGGTATTGTATGGGAAATTGTGTCTGGTGTGAGTTTGTGAGGGTGTATCTATGTATGCTTTTTTTTTTATAAAGAATTCATTTATTTGTTCTTTCATTCTAAAAGGTTCATTTAATGTTTATTATATGCCAAGTACTGTTCTAGGCACTTGGAATAGAACAGTGAACAAGATAGCATTCCTTACATGATGAATGAAGTTTGTATTCTAGTGAGGGACATAGTGTCTTTCAGATATTCTAAGGGGTTTGTGACTTGCCCTCATCCAAAGGTAAATACTACAGTTTTATACCATTATGTGCATTCTAAGCTATTTCTTTTTTCTTTATTTCTTCCTTCCTCTTTTTTTTTCCCTTCCTTCCTCTCCCCCCTCTGTTTCCTTCCTTCCCCTCCCTCCTTCCCTCCCTTCCTTCCTTCCTTTCTTCCTTCCTTCTTTCTTGCTTTTCTTGTACTGGAGAATTGAGCCCAGGGCCTTGTGCACATACTTTGCCTGTTCTCTACCACTGAGCCACACCCCCAGCCCCCTTTTTCACTTTTTAGGCTGCCTCTGGCCTCAAACTTGAAATCCTATTGCCTCCACCTCCCAAGTTGCTATGATTACAGACATGCACCACTGTGCCTAGCCTATTCAAAGCTATTTCTAAACAGAGACGAATGGCTAGCAGAAAAATTTTTGGGGGGGGTTACCTTTGATGCATGATATCTTTAGGCTGAAAAAGTTCAATAAGTAATTCAAGTCATGTTTTTAGTATATAAAAATATTTTGGCTGAATCACAACCTCAACAAGCCTGAAATAGAATTTAACCCATTCACATTACTATATTAGGGTTCTTCAGAAAAGTAGTATATGCACATATATGTGTATATAATGCACATATATATGTATATATATGTATATGTATGTATATGTATGTACACACACACTATATACACACAAACACATACTATATATATAGACTTTCAGAATTGCTTTAGAAAGTGGCAAGAACAATGGGATATGTGTGTTCAAAACTAGGGGTAGTATTTTGAAAGAGATTAATGACAATATATCTTCTACTGTAATAATTTTTTAAAATTTAAACATTCACTATATCTTTTTAAATCACACCTAGTATGTACATGTACATATATATATATGCATACATGTATGTATATATGCACATATATACATATATGCTCTACATTTGCTCTTGTGTGAATTCAACTTGCACATGATTCTAATCTGCCTTTGATTTTGTAGTGCTCTAAAGCTATTGTAATTATGTGGATTAGAATCAGAATATATGATAAATTGAAAATATGTGTTCATGTTGTTTATTTATTTATTTATTGGAATTGGCTCATGTTTATGGAATTTGACAAGTCCAAACTCTGTAAAGCCATTGTCCCAGTGTATGTCCTTAGCTGACAGTCTCGCTGTAGAAATAGTTAAGAGTTAATGTCTCTACAGGAAGGCTGTGAAGCAGGAGAATTCTGTTTTACTAGAGCCTTTTGCTCTGTTCAGGGATTCAACTGATTGGACAAGGGGCACCTACATTTTGAAGGATAATATAGTTTACTCAGTCTACTAATTTAAATGATTCAGTCTGCTAATTTAATAGTTAACTTTATCAAAAACTCTCATAGAAACACCCAGAATATTTGTTTGACCAAATATCTGGGGACTTTGTGGCCCAGTCAGTTTAATGTATAAAATTAACCATCACATATACAAACTTGCTGTTTAAGGGTAAATCCAAGTTTTGTGGGAATACCAGAACACTTAATTGTACTCATGAGGAATATGTACATAGACAAGGAGGCAATTGTCAGAACAGAACAAGGAAACAATACCTGGTTTAAAGCCAAGAAAAGTGTGCATTAGGGCTATATCCTTTCATCACACCTCTTCTATCTCTATGCTGAGCAAATAATCTGAGAAGATGGACTTTATGAAGAGTGCAGCATGACTGGAGGAAGACTCATTAACAACCTGCATTATGCAGAGGACACAATTCTGGTTGCTGAAAGTGAAGAGGATTTGATAAATTTACTGACGAATGTAGGGAAAAATTGGGAGGAAATTGGCAAAAACTCCCAAACTGGGAAAATGGCGTTTGAATATCTGGTTTGTAAGTTAGAAATCTAGGGAAAATGAAAGTAACTTGGTTGCACGTTTGTACAAAATCCTTCCTAATTGGACAATTGGACTGAAAGCTGATTGGCTCAGGCCATTCCATGGGTGAGCTACATAAAGAGCTGTGCTGTGGCAGCTCGATCCTTTTTTGGCACGGCCTTTTTGGCATCCCTTTCTATGCCTTCTTGCCTGTTCCTGCCCGGACCACCGATGAGGAAATGCCTCTCCCTCTGCTCTCCCCTGGACCTTTGATGAGGAAAAAATGCTCTCCCATCGCAATCATCAACAAGGAAAAGAACCTGCTCTCTGTCTGACCACCGACGAAGCAACAGCTGTCTCCTCCTGACCACCGAGACGACCAACACAGGTGTTTGCCCCTGGAAGGCAAAAGCGCCTGAGGCTTTTCCTTTCTCCTGTCTCCTCCAGGGTCCCGAGGGCCGCAGGAGTCTGCGCCTCTCACCTGAGGGTCCTGAGTGAATTGTGTTTAGTATCTGTGTGTGCAGCGGCGCAGCCCGTCCGAACCTCCAGGCCAGACTGAAGGCGCATGCCCCACATAGAGTTGGCGCCCGAACGTGGGGCCCAACAGACGGCACAGACTTGAGTATGGATTGTGCTTCAACATCAACAAAACCAAAATCCTTATAACTGCTTCAGTATGCAACTTCACTATAAATGTAGAAAGTATTGAGGTTGTCCAGGATATTGCTTTACTTGGTTCTACAACCAACACCCACAGAAGCAGAAGTGAAGAAGTCAAAAGATGCATTGCACTGGGAAAATTGGTTGTAAAAGGCCTCTTTAAAGTGTTGAAAGGCAAAGGTGTCACACTGAAGACAAAGGTGCGCCTGACTCATGACATGGTATTTTCAGTTGCATCATATGGTTGTGAAAGCTGGATATTGAATAATGGAGACAGGAAAAGAATTCATGCTTTTGAACTATGGTGCTGGAATATACCATGGACTGCCAAAAGAACCAACAGATCTGTCTTAGAAAAAGTATAACCAGAGTGCTCCTTGGAAACAAGGATGACTAGACTGTGTCTTACATATTTTGGACATGTAGTGACAGGGGGACCAATCTCTGGAGAAGGTCATCAGGTTTGGGAGAGTGGCAGGTGAACCAAAAAAAAGGAAGACTCTCAACTAGATAGATTGACACAGTGGTTGCAACAATGGGCTTAAACATAAAAAAGATCGTGTGCCTGGCACAGAATCCAGTAATTCTTTCTTTTGTTTTACATAGTGTTGTTATGAGTTAGCCCCAAGTTGATGGCACCTAACAACAACAATAACCACATTTTGTTAGGCTTAAAGCTTACAGAAGTAGTAGGAGCCCTCTTGATACATTCATTGAGCTGTATATTAGTAAACACTTGGCCTTTGTACTTTCTGAATTTTTTTTTTTTTACCATGGCTGCAGTATTTACTTTTTTTTGAAGAATTATAAAGTTATTATATAAGAGTCACTAATAAACCTTTCAATGTTTATATTAGGGGAAGAGAACTGAAAGAAAGGGACACTAGCAAATATATCATTTTGCGGAGAATATCATGAAAATTATTAAGTGGAATTGTTGCATATAACCTGAGATATAACCTGTTGCATATAACTGAGATGAGGACTCTTGTCAACTCTTGTTTTGTCCTGTACATATCAATCGCCCTTTATACATGGCTTCTTTTTCTACAGTTTCAGCTACCCAAGGTCAAATGGAGTCCAAAAACATTAAATGGAAATTCCAGAAGAGAAATCAGGGAGAAGTTTTTCATAATGTATTAGTGAAGAAAAACTCTGTACCTAGGATTTAGAATCTGGAAAAAATTCATTGGTAGTGATTGGTAATCATTTTGACAGATATTTGTTTAGATTTTTAGCATATGTAGAGTCAAAATTACAAGGAATTATCTTAAAAGAATTCTTATAAATTACATGGTTTGGAAATTTTACTAATGAAAGCAAAACATGCTTTTGCGTACCGAATTTTCTGCACATAGTATATTTGTATTATAATTGTGATGATTTATTATGAATATTATTATAATTTTGGAGTTTTCTTCTTCATATATAAAAACATAATAAAATTAAACTTCATTATAGGCACATATGTATGGGTAAAAACCAGTTGGGTTCAGCACTATCCAGAGTATCAAGGATCTCCTGGGTGTAGGGCTGGGGTTTAGCTCAGTTGGTAGAGCACTGCTTTGTATTTCCTGAGTACCCAGGTTTGATCCCCAGCACCACAAAAATAGGAGAAGGATGTAGCAGTCCACTACCGAAACAATCCCCCAATAGTTGGCCATTGAAAACCCTGTGAGGGTCACTATGAGTTGGATATGACTTGACGGCATACAACACCAAAACAACTGGAGGTCTAGAAATGTGTCCCCCATGGATAAGGGAGGACCCCTGGAGTACAGCTGTTGTTGTTAGGTGCTGTTGAGTTGGTGTCCAACTCATAGTTGTATGTACAACAAGTGAAACAGTATTATTAGTGCTTCTCTGCTATTCGTAGGGTTTTCAATGGCTGATTGTTTTGTGGGAGTGGGTTGCTGTGTCCTCCCAAGGCTACAGCATCTGGTATTCCCAGGTGGTCTCCCTTCCAAGTACTAACGAGCCCTGACCTTGCTTAGCTTCCAAGATCTAGGGGATTGGATGCCACAATGGTATGGCTGCAGGCTGTAGTACAGTAGCTTTCACATAAAATCTTTTCAGTAAAATCTGACGATTCAATAAAAGCTTTGTTTATATACTCTAAATAGCTTATCAAGCAATGTATTTGTTGTTAGGGGCCCTTGAGTCATGTCCGACTTATAGCAACCTTCGTGAGTTTTGAATGGCTGATTGTCTCAGGATTGCCTGTGGAGAAGATTGCTCCATCCTTTTCCCATTTTTGTGATGCTGGGGATCGAACCCAGATCCTCAGAGAGTGTGGAGGGGAGTTCTACCAACTGAGCTAAACCCCAGCCCTGCTTAGATCAATTATTTTAAATCCTCACAAAACCTGTATATCATAGGTATAACAATCACTCTGATTTTATGAATGAAATTAAGATACATGTAGTGTATTTCTAGAATACCTTAAATCTAAAAAATAAGTTAAAAATCATTTTTATATCACTCTTTGCTTCTTTTATATCTGATAAGATTCTCCATTTGAAAAATCCCACCTACAGAGTCACTGAACTATTTTATCTAAACACCATCATCATCACACCATGACACAGTAAATCAAGAGCAGCCTCCCTATTTAGACCATGACAAGAAAGACTAAGGATATCAGGGAATTCTGTGGGCTCTGGCTTCTCTTACTCTTGAGTCTGGAATGTGAATTACTAATATCAAAGGGGAAATAGGCCAGTTATAAGTGTGCAGTTATATGAGAGAGTGAATAGAAAGTAGTGCTGTGCTCAAACTCTTAGCTGGATTTTGAGATGAGTGTCGATCATTAAGCCAATAGTGGATACTCCGTGGAGGAATTTTCTTTAGCTTGCTTCTCTGAGAAAGAAGAGAGGGGAACTTTGAAAACAAGATACTTAAAGATGATTTGGGGTAAATACCTTTTTAAACAAGACCATAAATAATGACTGCACTCATGTATTGCTAAGCAGTGTTTAGTTACTTATGACACCCTTCTGGGAATGCAATTTTTACCTAGAGTGAAGATTTACTGAGTCAGAGGTACATATGATTTAATTTCTGTTTTTACTGTATATCTCATGAGAGAAGTTATATTGTCCCCAGCAATTCTGAGAAAAGGAGAACAAAGGTTTTCTGTATTATGTATGCAATTACATATTTATTTGAAATAAGAAAATAAATCTTAACCGTTAGAAAAAGCTCCACAACTATGCTTCCTATCAGAAAATACCAATCTTTTAAACAGTTAGCTGCATAGGCTTTTAATTATTTTCCATATCATTTTTTAGCTATATTTTCATTAATATCTTCTTTATAAAATGATTTTGTTATTTCTTTTTCAATTCAATGAATAGATGATAATTCAGTCTTTCCATCTTTGGTTTCAATTGTTATTGGGAAAATCATGTGAATTTTTAAGATTGTTGACTAATTTATCAGACCTCTCTCAAACTCAAACTGTGTGAATTATAAGAGTTCAGAACATTTACAATTTTTTATGCAGTGATTAATCTTAATTTTTGAGTTGGTGACACTCAGTAACTGGTTTGTTGTCAATATCTGCATTTTAATGTTTACTTATGGATTTTGTATTGTTTTTCCTATAGCACTATGTCATGTCAAATCGGCCATAAATTTAAATCTTTTTCCAATGTTTCATATGATTCAACACTCTTCATTAATTTATCAAGTAAATTCTATTTATTCTATTTTTATTTTAACTTTCTTCCTAATGAATTTATATTTTGGATATAATCCATTTGCTCTTAGAAGTCACTTTTCAATGGCAGGTTAATATCTAATATCTTTATTTCATTAATAATCTTTATCACTTTTATTTCTTATCCTATTAATTTTATAATTTAAAATATTAAAGATGAAAGAGTAGGTACAGTTTATATAAACCCAAGTCAGGAGACTGTAAATCCTCATTTGTCCAAATGTCTTCCCAAGCTACAAATATGGCCATATTCCCAACTCAACTTCATTTTTATCAGGTCTCACAAGTGCTCACAGCAATATAATCTGCCACAAGAGAAAAAAATGACACAGTGGAAGTTATAGTACAAAGAAACTGAAAAGTGTTCTTACCAATTACAGGTAAAATATCTTATTTTTGCAAAGTTTAAAAGACATTACGATCTGATGGCCACTTGTCTAGGTCCCAGTTTGGGCATTAGACAGGACCAATGAAGTGAGGGCCTGATACTGAAGCTTCATTGGCTTCACACTCACAGCTAATCTGCCTCTGCAGCATCCCTCCTCTCTGTCTCCTTCTCAAAGTACAGCATCATCCCAAGATGTGTGGAACCACTTCAATGTTAACTTTCACTCTCTATATTCAATTATAAAAATATGTTCAATATAATTCAATTCAAATATAAAAATACGTTAATTTGCTAGTGCTCATCAGGATGAACTCCTTACCTATATTCTTATTGTTCAGGAAAGCTTGCCCTAGACAAGTTAATCAGGTAAGGAAGACTTTATACAGGACCTTGACTTTAAGAGAGATTGAACCCAACTTCTAAACAAAAGATGTGATTGTTTGCTAGTACTTATAACAGATTATATACTGGGGGTGATGAATATGTGTGTGTGTGTACATATATATATATATACACACACACATATATAGGGCTGAGATTTAGCTCAGTTGGTAGAGTGCTGCGCTGCAGTCTCTGAGGTCCTGAGTTCAATTCCCAGCACTGCAAAAATGGGAGAAGGAACTGGCAATCCACTCCCAAGGCAATCCCGAAACAATCAGCCATTGAAAACCCTATGAGGGTTGCTATGAGTTGGATACCAACTTGACAGCACCTAACAACCAAACAACCAACAACATATGTATATGTATATGCATACACACATATAAATATTTTATGAGATGTTAACTATGTATAACTTTTTAAAACTGAATTGAATTGCAGTAGCGATGTGTAGTATGACATTCACTGAAAAGATAGCATTGATCAAATGAGTGCTAGTATCACCTTGTGACAGGAAGGACAGTGAAAGAGAATGGGTGAAGCATGATTATCACTTGAGGAGTGGAAGACCACATTGAAATGGTATTTGATATTTGAGAATGTTGTGCAAGTACACTGACAATGGAAGTGTGAATATGCAACAGAACCTCCAACATGAGTAACAATTGCACACATTTGTGATGTTTGAAACACATGGTACTATGTGTGAGATACACAAGGGAAGATCCTGGAGGCCTTGCATAGCAACAAGTCCTGCTCCTTCTGCAATGGTAACCTCTTTGGGTACCTCTTGTAATTGCAGAAGTCAAATGTGACTTGGGTTCATCTTTTGTTATTGGCATATTTTGAGTATTACAATTTTAATATAGTTTTTTTCCTTCCTTAAATTTTGTTTACATGTTTTGGCATTCTCTGTATGTAAGAACACTAGTGGAAAAGTACTGGAGGATGTTATGGAGGAGATTAGTCAATGTGATTAGGCTGTGTTTGCAAATGGTGCTTATTTAAGTTAGGATCCTCCCCTCTCAAAGAGGCTGGGAGAGAGGGCACTATCTTTCTCAATGACTACATTTTGATGAGATGTCTCCCATGTCCTTGAGAAATACATTTATCATTGTAGAAGATTTACACCTCAAAGGATAGAGAAAGAGTTTACAATTACAAGTTTTCTAAAACAAATGCTCTCAAGAAAAGGGAAGTCCATGACCTAGAGAAGAAAATTGTCTAAAATTTCTATCAAATTGAGAACAATGTTAAAACCCTTTTGGCCTTATTACTTCCTTGATCCTGGCTGTGAGATAAAGTTTGTATTCTGTGACATCCATATATGACAAACCTCTGCTTACCTCTTTGACTCATCTCTTGTCTTTGTCTTATACTGATCCAGGGATATTCTCATTTCCATCTCTATTTATACTATCCATCTGCTTAGGACGATCATCCTCCATTTTCTTGGGGCTAAATTTGAAGTGTTATATAAAGTTAAGCATATATTGTTGTTGTTGTTAGGTGCCATGGAGTCAGGTCTGACTCATAGCAACCCTATGTACCACAGAGCAAAACACTCCTTGATACTGCGTCATGCCCTGCACTATGTCAGTGCTTCTCTGCTATTCGTAGGGTTTGGATGGCTGATTATTTCAGGAGTAGGCTGCCAGGTCCTTCTATCAAAAAAATTATATCAGTCAGGATATATTACGGATGCAATAGTAAAAAACAGCCCTAAATCTCAGCTGGTTAAAACAATAAAGACACATTTTCAGTCATGCTTCATGTTCACTGAGGGTTTATGTTGAAACAGGTGATACTCCACATCAGTTCCGGATCTTAAAGCCTTCTACTGCTTTCATTTGCCTATATTTCATGGGCCAAATAAAATCACACATTTGTGTTTTGTCTCTAAACATATCATGCACTTGGAAGAAGTAAAACAAGATTATTAAATAACATTATGGACTGTGAGAAAATCTTTAGTGATCATTATGGACAAGGCTCATAGTCCTTAAGCATGATAACTTCTAAGAATAGTTCGTTTTATATGCAGCTATTGTTTAGTTTTTGTGTACCAGAATGACTAAATTAGTTGGAAAATAGTACTAAGTATTTTTATATCAGTTGTAAAATAGATCAAGTGCCTTGATATACTGAACTGCCCCCTCTCTTATCGAGGCCATCATTGCCCTTCACACTCTTTATATTCCCCACAATGTTATGATTGCAGCATTAGCAGAGGGTTCTTCAGAACAGTATGGTTCTATTGCAGGTTCTCTGTTTTGATAGGTTAATATTCATGCTGTGATAGTTGAATATTCAGAATATTATGTGGTATCTAACACAATAATGTTATTGTAATATCTATATCTTCTATATCTCTCTTTTACTCACTAGATGTCAAATTTCTAGTGAGTTGGGGTTATATATTTTACTTCTGTATCTTTGGTGCTTATTAAAGTGCTTGAACATAAGAGTTGTTCAAAAGATGATATCCAAATTGAATTAAAATAAATGTCCACCGGATGTATCTCTTCATTGTAGAACAAACAAAACAGGTTTAATTAGAAAATGAGACTATATAGATTAGAACACATTTTTCAACACTAAAGATTTCTAGTACTTAGAGTAACTGAAAGGGATTCTTGCTTCTCTACTTTTGTGAGTTTTTATAAGAAGGCGAAACAGTTATTTCCCTGGGATAGTTTTACTGTGGTTTCACTTTGCGGCCAGGAAATTGCCTGTTATGGACCCTTGGGGTTTCTTCCAGACCTATACAGAAGTATAGAACAATTTTCTAGCATTGAAATAATTTTGATTTCTTTTAAAGGAATATTTTGTGAAGCAATTGGAAGCCTAGAAACAAAATGGATTCATTATAATCCATTCTGAATTGCTGTTGAGGTGAAGAACGAAACCCAGAAAATAACATTAAATCATTTTGGGATTGCTTGCAAGGATGGCAGAGCTCTAAAGCCCTTATAGGTTTATTGATGAAAGACAGTACGATTTCTCACACAAAAGTAAAAACTTTCAAGAAACCAGAGAATTTGAGGCTTTACCTGAAGTAGTTATAGAAATAAATGTCCCCTTTCTTTCAGTCTATTTGAACTAAGGGAGAAAGAAAGAAATACATTTTAATGCTTCTTAAGTCCTCTCAGAGTTTCAGCTACTCCAACTTCTTCAGGAAACTCCAAGAAACAAGAAAACTCCCCATTCTATCATTGTTACTTTGGCCTCTGTTGAGGGTGAACAATTTGTTTTGAATACTGTCTAGAGAGAAAAAAGCCTTGTACTGGGATGAGGACAGCAATTCTGTCAGGAATCACTGTTTGAGAAATACCACAAGGGAGAAAAACATATGATGGCAATACTGAGTATCAGAATCCCAGGGCCTGTAAAGTCTGTTATGAGGGGACTAATCTAAGCAGACAGAGGCTGTGCTACTATGGACCAGTGCACCTGGTGATGAATGACCAGACAAGCAGATCCTGAAAATCATTCCAAGATTAACAGGTATGAAATTCAGTGAACAAAGTTTGGTTGGGAAACTTCTAGAGCAGAAGCTGGGTTTGGAGATTGGAAAGACAAGTACTAGTGATTAGAGATTAAAAACAAGGCTCAAGCTCAAAGTTTTCAGGTGAGTTCTACCTAAGTGTTTATTTACAGCTTTGCCTTAAATTATTCATCATCCTTATAATGCCCTTGCTTTGAGCTATCAAAAATACTGTAGGTAGTGTCCTTTATAAGAATTCCCCTAGGCTTTTGAAATTTGTTTGTTGTATGGTGTTTCCTGCTGGTCTATACACTTGGAAGAGAAAATGCATGGGTAATTTGACCAAATGAGATCAATAACTCATTATGGTCCACAAAGACAATTTTTTTGCCTCTGCTCTTCCATCTGTAATCTTAAGAGAGTGCTTAAGGTACCCCCCCGTCCTGACAAATACCAGTATTTAAAAATAAGAACAAAAATAACAATAATAAAAATGGCATCTATTGGATATGAAATGTAAAAAGCCAGTTTTACTCCTTATCTTGACCATCTCCAAACAAAACAAATAATATTTAATTTTTTGTCTCCGTCCTCTTCATGCTCCTCCTGCTCTGTCTGGGGTCTTCAGAGGAAGGCCTGGTATGGGCTGGGTTCTCAGGCTGACTGAGAAGGTTGTTGGACTGGGATGAGCCTGGTACCAGGTGATGGGGTGGATGTGGCCCAAAGAGGCAGGGGTGGGGTTGAAGCAGAGCTGAAAGGTAAGACCACCCTGGACAGACTTTAGCCATCAAAACTGGCTGAAAGCACAATGTGAAGGTAAGCACTATTGATAATGCTGAAAGAAGCTTAATGTTCCTACACTGATTTGAAATAAGTGAGCCTGGTTTTTGTTCTGCCTGCCAGGCTTGGATTATATGGCTCAAGCTGTTTCTAAAATAGTACTACCTTGGTTTTAAAAAGCTCTGCTTGTTCAATGTAGTTTAGTTTTCTGATATTAGTGTATCTCAGGGTCACAGTATACAACTGTGCAGGATACAACACTGCCCACTCTAAGGGTGACTACAGTGGGAGTGGTGCCCTTGGCATAACACACTTCAGATGCCCAGTGTGTGACTTTCCTATGTGGAGTCCCTTGCTAGTCATGTCTGTGGATGTGGATACAGCAGAGTTTTCCTTATAGCCTTCTTTCTTTCACAGGAATCATTACCAGAACTTAAGGAAACATGAATTTTGTCTCAATATTTATTAAAATTTTCATATTTTTAATAGAATCCCACCTTAAAATGTCAACATTTAATTTGACACCCCTGCCACTCTGGACTTTTTTTGGAGGGTGGGGTAAGGTGGAATTAAGTGCTATTCCATGGTGCACTGTGGTATAGTCTTTTGCTTTTTTTATTTCAGTTCTTTTCCTTAAGAGTAAGAAGAAAATCCTTCTTTAAGTGTAATCTTTTTGAAAAGAGAAGTGGCTTGTCAGAGATTGGTATTAGTCATTTAGTAAGATTAAATTCTCTTCTAGATTTTTATAGAATCTCTTCTAGATTTTAATTTAAAAGTATACTTTTTAGAAGTATAAAACTGATATTGTTATGATAATGAACATTTACTAAACTCTTATAATTCATTACTAAAACAAAGAATTATGAGTGGTTAACCCTTTAGTATGGGAGAAGGATGTTGTAATCTACTCCTAAGGCAATCCCGAAACAATCAGCCATTGAAAACTTAATAAGGGTAGGTATGAGTCAGATATGACTCGATGGCACTTAACAACAACCACCTCTTAGTAAAATTATTATATAAATAACAATTTCAAACTGATATAATACAAAAGCCTTATTCTCCAGTTTTTCCATTGTGGGACACCTGAGCCTTTTTATATTAATAATTAATATTATGATTAGACTAAATTATGACAGGAGTTAAACTCCTTCCATACAAAACCAGAATGCTTTGACACCAATTGTTATTGTTATCTTGGTATTTCTGACAAAAATGCTTTTTGAATAATTCCCTTTGGCTCTGTAGGGATATGCTCTCTGAGAGCTTTAGTCAAAATTATTCACATTTCTACTGAAGCGCTCCTGTAAAGTTACAGACTGAAAAGCAAAGGCAGAAAATTGATTTGGGGGACCACGATGAGTTATTGACCTCATTTGGTCAGCCTCAGGGGATCTTATTTGGCTTTCAGTGAGCTATGCTGTTATGTCTAGACATGTGATACACACAGAAAAAAGCATGCTATAAAGACCTCAGATTCTCACTTTCTAGTATACATTCTCAGTGTGCCTGGAGAGGTAAGTCTCTAAACCTCAGAGGCCTTAGACAGCCTGGGGAACATTTTCCCTGGCTGATGTTATGCTGATGGCTTTGAGAACAGGCGTTAGTACTTTGTACTTAATTCTGCATATGTTTCCCTATGTGTTTGGGTAATTGGATGGCCTCTCAGCTTTCAGAATACACGTGGCCCATGAATTACTGAAGATCAGATGAGCTTTGTTATTCCCAGGGCCTTGTGCTTCCATCTTTGGAAGTGTCTGGTCTCAAACTTGCAACCCTCCTAACTCTGCCTCTCGGGTCCCCGGGGTTACAGGAGTGCATCACTGCACCCGGCTTTCATAAACTATTTCTATCATGTACAGTGAAGATTATTATTGTGGTTGGCATGATCATGAAAACTTTGTTTCAGTTTACTAAAAGCATTTCTTATCAGTAGACTGGCGATGGCCTGCACAGGTCGAGCAGTTCTGCAGAAGTATGGCAGTCTCCTCACCAGCACGATCAGTTCATACACTAATGGCTGCCCTGATCGAGTTTCAACACAACACTTAACACACTTCCCGCAAATGTGTCTCAGCAGAGCTGTTCACACCTTCCTCACTAGCTGACCAGACAAGAGGCCTCGTTGCTTGGCTTGACTTCTCCTTCCAGCAGCAAATTCATCACAGCCTTTGTCAAGTAGCTATATGTTCCTCTTTTTCCTGGGGTGGGGAGTGTTGTAGAAGGAAGTCCTGTCATCTTGTTTTTCGATTTCTTTTAGCCAGCTCTCATCTTTTTGAAATCCATGAAATGCTTCTTTCACCAATCTGTCTAGATCTACTTTGTCTTGAAATTCTAGCTCAGGGTTTCTTTCCAGTATGATAGATACGACCATTAGTAACTCCACAGTAATCTGTCTGTACTTCTTTGGCTGGTCGATATTTCCCAACATGTCTTCAACAAGGAGAGAAAAATTCATCTCATACATGGTCATATCTGACAAGGTTGGTTGCTGTGGCAGATGCTTCCCAGCTACCATGATGCCTTTGGGCATGTGCTCTAAGATCTGCCACACTCGGTCATAGAAACCAGTGGGGGTTCTATTCAAGGACCCATCAATCTGACACCTGTGCAGCCAATATCTTCTACTCTGTTGAGGCTGGAGAATATCCAACAGCAGTTGTTTGGCTTCACTGGGTGACACCTGATACAAGTCTACGGCCGGCTGGTCCCCACTGCGGAGCTGCAGTTCATACTCCATGGCATGGGTGATCCATCCAATTCATATTTTGAGCATGCTGCTGAATAACTCAGGGTTGTTGGAGATGATCCAGCCAATATGGATGACCAGTTCTTGCAGAATGACGGCTTCCCTCTCATCGTGGGTGTTATAGTAGATGATGTTCTTAATCACTCTCGGAGAAAAAGGATTCAAGATAACTTCTTCTTCATGCCCAGAAGCACGCAGAGTTACCTGTTTACCCTGCACTAACACATTAGTAATGGATGGGACCAGGCTGTCCACTACTTTACTTAAAAGACTTGTTGCGTGACGCACAACTGACCTAAGTTTTTTGCTGCCAGCTCTTCTATAGATTCTCTCAATGTGATCAGAAATGGTTCCTTCCATGGTAATGAAGTGGGGTCTTCTCTTTTGAGCAGTATCCCCAGCAGGATGGTTTGGTTAGTCAGACAACTGTAGTCATTCAGCTTTTGAAGAATTTCATGGGTAGGCTTGTCTTTCCATTCGGTAATGTTGATACCTGGTTGCTGTTTCAGCTCAGGAACATTGGGGCGCTGCTTTGTTGTTTGACTTTTGAATGTTTGGGAAATGCTAGTTCCTCAAAACTGTTGAATTCTGGAAGCACTTCTGTGTCACTGATTCATAGGAAGTCAAATTGTTCTACTACAGCTCCAGATATCAGTGTCTGTAGACAATCAACATGAACTTTGACTCCTCTGATCATTCCTTTTTTTAAGGCTGCCAGCATGTCTAATATGGGGTTGAACCGGCTACCTCTTATATTGTCTTCCCAGATGAGAACGAGAAAAAGTGGGCGCCCATGCATTTTCCAGTATTGCTTACTGAACTGTAGTGCATTCTTTATATCATCTATCAGCAGTAAAACATCTTGAGACATGTTGAAATCACTTAGGTCAAAGATGATAGGGTAATAAACTACAGTTTTTCCTAGAATGTGATAAATCTTTGTTGTACCAAGGCAACCAATAGGCCTGTCGGGCCTTCCAGAGAGTCCTAACTTTTCATTGATTCCCAGGTAGAAATAAGCCTTCACAAGCTTCTGCTGAGCCCATATCTGAATGGGCTCCACTTGCTGAGGAGTCTGAGTTTGAATCTCATAAGGGCTGAGAATCACCTGAAGCGTTGGCTTTCTGCTACAAGTGCTACATGAACCACTAGATCATTTTCCAGTGGGCCCTGATTGGAGAACCTCATGCTCACATTACGCTGATTCTGCAGTGGGATGTAGCACTGGACAGGATCAATGTCTTTAGGATTGATTAACTCATCAGCCAGGAGTTTTGCAATGATATAAAGGGTTTGCCCCCAAAGAAACAGTTTTCCATCATGGCCACAGTTGCTAAGAAATCGTTTTTGACTACCAGGGTTTCTTTTCTCATATTCTACAAAGTCAGGTGGAACATAGTAGTACTTTGGTACAACAGGATATCCTTCTGTGGTCTGCTGAAGTACTGGAATCAAAAGATCTTGGTATTCCTTTACTTGTTTGAGATTGCCTCTAAAAACTCCATCAATCATCATGTAAAGGAAAAATATGGGAAATTCACATTCAATGCCATCAAATAGCTTGATTTCAGCTGGTTTTTAGTAGCGTCTGTTGGGATCCTCCAGCGATATTCTATACCCATCTCTCAGGAAGTGCTTAAATCCGTATTTCCCTTTCAGTTTCCTGACCACTTTATCAAGTGTCTGGTTGAAGAGAACTTTGTCGTCCAGAGCGAATGCAGGGTACTGATGCAGGGCAGCAGGGCCACATCTGTGTCGTGAGATCTCGGACTCCCTGGGTAACTGTGAGCACAAAGTTTGCCTGTTGTGATTGTGAGCATCAAGATCCACAAATATAACCGACCACCAACAGCCCTGGTTGCCAAAAAGGTTGAATCCATTAATTGCTTCTAGAGCTGATTTTGCTAAGCCAACAGAGTTGGAATGTAGCTGGGTGCTGCCATTATATTTTCTTCCTCTTTCCCAGACACCAAAGTCAGGCACATGGTAAACGCTACACAAAATACAAGGTTTTGAATAAAAGGGACCTCGTCGGTGTTATAGATGATCTGGAGTCCTGAAGAAATCATTTCCACAAGGTACAGGAGATACAGTGATACTGCGTTTATCCAAAGATGACCATATTCCTTGTAGGAGAGCAATTCATACCCTGTGTGCACACTGAAAACAGAGTGGAGACAGGTGGTTGGGCGCCGATCCTGGTTGAATTGCTGGACCTTATCAGCCTGACGCATATAGCAGTAGAGAATTCCTCTCATACACTTTATGGCCAAGTACACCAGCTCATGGGTCCTTCCCTTGTCATCATCAATGCGCCTTCATGCCAGAGCCAAGGCCCTGGCCCTGGCGGGCGCAGTACAGACTGTCATGGATCTTGGCCTTCTGGTCGCCCCTGCCTGTTTTAGTCGGAAAGAGGCCTGTGGTTGGGCTTTAATACACCAGCTGTGTTGACTTGACAATTCTGTAATAATGATCCAATTTATGCCATAGTGTTTCATTATCATATTAATCTTGGAAGATTAATGCTTTTAAGAGGTTCGTAAACTGAGCCAGACCTTAAGAAAGCAGGCAGACGGGAGATGACTGCATCAGGTGAGTTGGCCATTTCAAATTGTTGACTCTAATCATAAGCGTCTCGCAGGCTAAGCTGAGCGCTAGGTCCGGGCTCTTCGCTCCAAGACCTTCCAGCCCACTTCAGCCATGAGCCCCACCGACCCCCGCCATCGCCATCGTGCTCCGGCCAGCGGTGTCGGCAGCCGCCTGTCAGCGCCGCCCGCTGGCCCCCTGTAGTTTTTTATTTGTAATTTTTTTCTGTTTTTTTAATCAAGTAATATTTGTTTTATAAAATGAAATGTTCCTTCTGTTTTCTAGAAGAAATTGCATAGAACTGGCATTAATTATTCTTTAAATGTCTGTTTGGATTCTCCACTGGAATCATCTGGGTCAGGAGATTCATGGGAGGGAATTTTAATTCTGAATTTAATTTCTTTAATAGTTATTGAGCTATACAAATTACCTGTTTCATATGATGTATATTGTAGTAGTTTATATCCTTTGAGGAATTTGTCCATTTCATTTAAGCAGTCCTATTTATATGTGTGGAGTTTGTAGTATTTCTTCATTATCTTTGCAAACATTTTTACTAATATTCAAATACAAAATTTATATGATGTTTTGATATATGTCTACATTGTCAAATGATTGAGTCAAGCTAATTAACATCCATCACCTTATTTTCTTACCTTTTTGTGGTGAGAACACTTAAATTTACTCTTTTAGTAGTTTTGAAATATAAAATGTATTAACTGTAGTCAATGTGCTGTGCAATAGATCAGCAAAACTTATTCCTTTGGTTTAGTTGAAATTTTGTGTACTTTGACGGACATTTCCCCTTTCCCTAGACTCTATCCCCCTAAGCTTCTGGTAGCCACTAGTGATCTTCATTATGGTACAAGATGTGAATTTTAAATGTTATTTTCATGATGGCTTTTAAAAAACTATTATTATTTTATAGAAACACTATTGTATGTTTACTTTTTTGTTGCTATTGTACTTTTCTCTTATTCTAACAGATTTTGTTTAATGTTTTTGTGTTTTAGGCTTACTAATGTATCATATTATTCTTTTTGTTGTTGTTATTGTTAGGTGCCATAGAGTTGCATCCAACTCTTGGCAATCCTGTATACAACAGAACAAAACACTACTCAACACTATGCCATGTACACAGTCTTTTTATGTTTGGGCCCAATGTTGCAGCCACTATGCCTTTTCTCACTTTGAGTAATGCCACATCAGCAAATGGAGATCCTATGGGCTTTACTCCATTCCTATCATTAAGGTCAACTCTGCTTTGAGGAGGCAACTCTTCCCCAGTCATTTCTTGAATGCCTTCCAGATTGGGGCCAGGGAGTTCATTTGCTGGCACTATATTTGACAGTACTTCTCTGCTATTCATAGGGTTTTGTTTTAGATTGCTTTCTCTGAACTGGGCTCTGTGCTGCATGTCTGTCATCTCAGTGACTCAGAAGACTGAGGCAAGATGGTCTCAAGTTAGATGCGAGAGGCAGCCTGAGGTAAGTTAGCAAGACTCTGTCTTACTAGGGCTGCAGCTCAGGGTAGAGTGCTTGCAAAATATGTACAAGGCCCTGCATTCAATCCCAATACATTTTATTTATTGGAAATAAATACATTTATTTATTGGAAAATAAACAAAATAAATAAATAGCCTTCTCTAGTTTTTCCATAGATATAAAAATGGTTGTTGTTGTTAGGTGCTGTCAAATCGTGTCCAACTCATAGTGACCCTTATAGGGTTTTCAATGGCTGATTGTTTCAGGATTGCCTTGGGAGTGGATTGTCACATCCTTCTCCCATTTTTGAGGTGCTGGCAATCGAACTCGGAACCTCAGAGACCACAGAGTGGCGCTCTACCAACTGAGCTAAATCCCAGCCCATAAAAATGGTAGTTATGGAAATATTATTTCTGTTGGATGAGTATTATTGTAGATAGTGCAACAAAAGTGCAAAATATTAAAATCAAGGTTAAAAGTTTCCAAATTACCATATATGACTGGAGAATGATGATGCTGAGCTATGATTATTTAACTCCCAATAGTAGTAGTGTTCTCAGAGAATTTTTTTAAAGACCTTAATTCAATGTTTCATGTTTGACAACAAGTTCAAAATGCCAACAAAGCTTTGGAAACTTTCAAGAACAATATTAGGAACCAAATATTTATCCTACTTCTTTTTAATATTACAATGCTTGTAATTTTATGTATCACTGCCCTTGAATGATGTATTAGAACTAGAAAAGTCTCAGGAAAGATAGCCTACATTGTTGTAGCTGGCATCATGTGGACAAAAATTCAATAAGTCTCCAAAGACTTGGATAAAGGATAGTTGATGAAACTTTAGGGATTTTAGGACAATCAAATAGGGCTACTTTTCACAGTGGAGCTCTCTCTGATACCCTAATACAACAGTTATCTTGAATTGGGATAAACTGGAGTTAACACATAATGTATCTCCTCAGGACAGTGATACTGAATTCATCTTTCCCTTTTCCATTCCTTTGTGATTGTGGCTAATACTTCCACAGGAGTGTGTATGCAGTGATTCACTTATTGATGTCCTTTAACTCTCTTTCTATCCTGGAATTTTTTGTTTAAAAGTAATTTAAGCCACTTTTCCTCGCTCTTTCTCCCAATCAACAGCTTTCCTTTTACTTATGTATTTCTGGGATCAAATTGACAAAATCCCTTTCAAGTGCTCATTTTGCTTTAAAATTCAGTTTACTGCTGGCCCCTTAAACATTTTGCTGGTTATCCACTTGGCAAATCATTCAGCAATTTCCCCTTGTAACTGCTCTGGCAATGGTAGAGTTCAAAGGCATAACTAACTACAAATGAGAATCTAACTACACAAGAGACTGCATGTCTATTTCACTTACTTACTTTAAAAAAGACAGGAGTTGAACTTTGCTTTGAAATAAAATGATAAAATTACATGTTCAGCTTTTTTATCTTCCTTCTGGTGAGGATTTTAGGTCACATTCACTGAATCAGAAATGTATGTTAATGTATGCTGTTGTAATCATTATAATTTTAAAATAAAATTATTTCAAAATGCCAAGCTATTAACTTTTTAACATAGGAATATCTGTGCTTGTGTGGGATAAGTTAGGTTTTAGTAATTAGTATTTAAAATCTGGAAATTGAATTCATGAGTATTTTTTGATATTCATTGAAAATAAATGAATGTCCATATGGCAAAATATTTTTCATAAAGATTCAATTACAGTAATTTAAATTTGAAGGTTATGTTTTTTATTTTCATCATTTGATGGTCATCTTATATTGCATCTGGAGAGTTTAGGCTAAATAAGACTTATATAAAATTGATTAAAGTGTTCAAGTGTCCAACTTTTCCTTCAGTAAAATCTGAGAATATGAATTATATGGTATTATGGAATTAAAGAGCACAGTTAATAGTTTGGCATTTTAATGTTTAGGGAAATCTTCTATAAAAAAGATACTTCAGAACTTTTATAATAATTGATAGAAAATGTCTTTGTTTATTGTCATTTTTACTTACATAGCTGGCAAGTTAATTTTTGTCATTTGTTGATTGGGAAAGTAATTTTCCTAAGCATGTAATATCCCTGAAAATCCAATGGCTTACCTTCATTACCATTTGTATTATGATTCTATTTTCTAGTAACTATTAAGCAACATGCATTCCTTTATTTCTTACTATATTTATCCATACAAATAATTAACCTGTTAGTCTCAATTATATGTTTTTCTTTAATTTAAAATTGATTCAACAACTCAAATTCTCTTTTGCTTTCTTTGCCATGATCCAGTATAGTTTCATTAATCTGTAAAGGCTATCAGAAACATGAGAACAATACCGAAAATCATTTTATTTAAGTTAATGTTCAAGTGTGGTTTGCAAAGTTGCAGGAGGAGAGGTAGAAGATGGTGACCCTTCAAACATATGTCATAAAGAAGACATAATTAAGATTTAGCAAGGTATCTCAAAAAAGGCTGAGGGTACTGGAAAATAGGGACATTGATAAAAACATCATGGTCTAATGAATGCAGAAATACTGAAATAATGAGCCCATTCTATGGGGATTAGGTTTTTTGCATTGCTGATCGCAGGAAACAACAATTTAATGTAGATATAATAATAGATAAAAATTTAAATGTTAGTGGAACTGAACCTCCAATCTCCCTATACCTCCTCAAAGTCACACATAAAGTGAGAATAGGATAGGGAAGTTTTGTTGAAGCATTAAATGAGGCTCTTAAAGGTGGTTGAACTTCTCATTTCAGAACATTTGTTAAAAATTTATGAATTAGCCAGGCATGGTGATGCGTCCCTGTAATTCCAGAGACACAGGACGTTGAGGCAAGAGGATTGCAAGTTTGAAGTAAGTGGCAGCCTGTGTAACTTAGCGAGACTCTCTTTCAAGATAAAAAATTTTAAAGGGTTGAGGGTCCAGCTCAGTGGCACAATGCTTGATGTGGAAGTCCCTGGGTTCAATACCCCAGTGCTATACACACACACACAAAATAAATAAATAAATAAATAAATAAATAAGAAAAGAGAAAAGAAAAGAATATATGAATTGCCGGGTGCTGTGACACATGGTGTACTCTATGCGACTTGAGAGGCTAAGGGTGGAGGATTGTGAGTTTGAAGCCAGAGGCAGCCTGTGAAACTTTAACCCTATGTCAAGATAAAAAATTAAGAAGGTGCTAGAGGCATGGTTTAGTGGTGCACCACCACTTGCCTAGCATGCACAAGACCCTGAGTTCAACTCCTAGTTCTGAAAAAAAAAAAGAATTTATGTATGAAAGAAATAGCCACTAAGATGCATATAGTTTGGGCCTTGCTTTTATCCCTAGCCAGCCATAGAAGGCATCATTTGAAAACAAATGTATGATAAAAGAACAAACACTAGCTTACATAAAATAAAATAGAAATTTTACAGTGAGATTGGCAAACATCCAAATCGTTACACAATTGAAGACATATTTATCACTCTCCTTTTGGATCTCCACTATGCTGTATCTAAGAAATAAGTTATTTTACTTTGCAGATAAATGTATTTGTGTTCATGAGTTGTGTTGAGTGTGATATTTAATCCAAAAGTTGCCTTCTTTACAAGTGAAAGAACAAGGATAACAATTTGAGTCCCACACTAAGCAAGAGATGTCAGGGGTCTGAGCTCCAACTGATGAATATATCCTGATTGCTCTGTTAAACCTCATCACCAAAGCATTTTGTGCCTTTCTCTTGTTGACCTCATGCTTGGAGAGATTCAATGCTGCAGTCAAATCAACAACTGTGTTTGATGGGGAGACTTTCACAAAAAGGGAAGAGACCAGAAAAAGGAGTGGCTATGGCATATAGAAAAGGTAGTGTGTTAGTGGTATGGACCAGGGGATGTGGGGATAGTTTAGAGACTAGAAATATTCACAGGATTATGCTGCCAAAATAAGATTTCCTATTTTATCTTAAAGGGATCAGCTATAATGATAATTTATGTTTCTCATACTCTTCCTACTCTGGATACAAATTGAAATGAGTCCTTAATTATTGAAGTCTTTAGAATTTAATCTTTATGAGAGGTTATAATTATAAATCTCTTAATATAGCATCCATTCTAAAAATGTAAGAACTAAACATTCATAGACTAATTTTTGTTATCTACAATTCTGTTATTTAGGTTTACCCTTGGTATTATTACAGAGTATTTCCTTGGTTTCTTGATTGATATGTGTATGATCTATTTTGATGTTAGTAAAAAATGCAATTGGAGGCTTATTTCCTAAGTCACTTCCCTTGTATCCATTCTTAGACTTTATATAACTTTGCCCTAGAGGATTTCACTGTAGTTACTTAACACAAGCTTTACTTCTTTTTAAAATGTCTTACCTTGTGACCATGTCTGCATCCTATAATGGGTATATGTTATATTTTTTGTAGAAGCAATTCCAAATGTGAGGATTTACCTTATTGATGTTAGGTGTTGTTGAGTCTTGTCTGACTCATAGAGACTCTCATAGGGTTTTCAGTGGCTGATTATTTTGGGATTGCCTTAAGAGTGGATTGCCACATCCTTCTCCCATTTTTGTGGTGCTGGGAATTGAACCCAGGACCTCAGAGACTGCAGAGTGACACTCCACAAACTGAGCGAAATCTTAGCCCTGAGGATTTACCTTAGTAGCTGTGAATCCCCAGAAATTTTATATCATGATGTAAATTTTGTATCTCAGTATTTCTCTGGGGAGAGAATGTTTCTGTACCCTTTATCAAATTATCAAAAATGCTTATGAATAAAAAAATTAAAAAGTACTGAAACAATGTATTCTACAGTTTCTGCAGTTTTCAATGCTCTATGTAAGTAGAGAAAGGACAATCTGAATAAACCCAGAAATTCATAAGTCAAGGATATCTATTGTGATGGCTGGGCTGGGGGCTGGTTGTTATTGTCAGGTGCTGTTGCTTTGGGCCTGAATCATAGCAACCCTATGTACAATAGAATGAAACACTCTCCAACACTGTGCCATGCCTGGCACTATTGTCAATTCTTCTCTGCTGTTCACAGTGTTTTCAATGGCAAGTTATTTCGGAGTGGGTTGCCAGGTTCTTCTGCCTAGCCTGAAGCACATGGTATTCCCAGATGGTCTCTCATCCAAGGACTAACCAGGCTAACCATGCTTAGCTTCTGAGATCAGATGTGATTGGATGCCAGGGTGCTATGGCAGCATATGAAGGGCTGGTTGGAGGGCCAAAAACAATGGGTGTGCATGTGTTCAAGATGACATTGATTTCTTTTGTGCAATTTTTAACTGCTTACAAACTATGGAGACTCTGTTTATAAATTTGTTAATGATGTCCTACAATTGCATTGTTTTAATGTCTGTGTAAGTGTGCCCACTTACACAGAAATATGGCTCATTCATTCAAGGAATTTTCACATTTGCAGAATTGAAATAAATGAGCCAATGTATTCAGCTTAGCAATGTGCAAGGCCCATTTCTGGTCACTCCTAATTCTACCTGAGTTATGGTTATGATCCCCTTACATGTTCCTTACCATCCTTCTTTATCCAACGATTTTATGCTTATCTCTGATTTACCACTTAGGACATTAATTGTACTATTTAATTGTTTCACTTCCTGACAAGACTGTAATCTCTCTGAGGGTAGGAATTGTGATTTACAAATCTTTCTATTCCCTTGTTTACTATATGGAAGCTATTTTATAAGTATTTCTTGTTTCATATAATGAGGAAATCTATGATGTAAACATCAGTACAGCTGGTCCTCTGTATCCCTAGGGTCTGCATCCAAAGATTCAACCAAATGCAAATTAAAAAATATTAGGATTTTTTTTCTGTACTGAACATGTACAGACATTTTCTTGCCATTATTCTGGAAACTATATAACAACTATTTACATAATGTTTACATTGTATGAGGTATTGTAAGCCATCTGTTGTTGTTGGGTGCAGTTTGTCTGTGTCTGACTCATAGCGACCCCTAAGTGCAACAGGCAAAAGAGTATTGTTGGTGCTTCTCTGCTATTCATAGGGTTTTCAATGGCTGAATGTTTTTGAGATTGGTTTGCTGGGTCCTTCTTCTAAGCCTATAGCATCTGGTGTTCCCAGGTGGTCTTCCATTTAAGTACTAACCAGCTCCCATCCTGTTTAGCTTCTGAGATCTGATGGGATCGAACGCCACAGTGGTACAGCTGCAGGCATAAGTCATCTAGAGATGATTTAAGTATATAGGAGGATCTACATAGATTATGTGCAAATACTGTATCATTGCCTATAAAGGACTTAAAGCATCTATGTTGTTGTTGTCGTTGTTGTTAGGTGCTGCCGAGTTGGTGTCCGACTCATAGCAATCCTATGTACAACAGGTGAAACACTATTTGTCAGTGCTTCTCTGCTATTCATAGCATTTTCAATGGCAGATTGTTTTTTGGGAGTGGGATTCTAGGTCCTTCTCCCAAGCCCACAGCACCAGATGTTCCCATATGGTTTCCCATCCAAATACTAACCAGGTGCAACCCTGTTTAGCTTACAAGATCTGTAGGAATTGAAGGCCACAGTGGCGCGACCACAGGCAAAGCACCCATGGCTGTTGCTAACTGTAAGGAATCCTGGAACAAATTTGCCTTATATACTGAGAAAAAACTGTATTCATCATATTTTTAGTATTGTTTATAAAATTAATTGGTTTAAATGATAAGATTTTATTATAACTTAGTGATAGAATAAAACAGCCTAATGTTTGATGAAGTAGAGGAAATGGGACAGAAATACTTTGGGACATCACTGATATTCATTAGCATAACATAAACATTTCCTATCATTTTAGTTTCATGTGAGATGAAAGAAGTATAGCTATAAAACATTGATTTTAGGTTGAGTAATGTTAAGCTTATCAATGTTTTCAACAATCTTTTCAAATTTCAAACCCATGGCAAGGCTCATTTAAGGGTGAATCAATACATCTTCTTTTAGGGAACAAAGAGTGATAAATTTCTATTTATATTTCAATGAGTAGTTTTGGTCATTGTTTTTCACTGTTCCTACTACCTTAGGCTGGCCAGATACCGTACATGGAAGTTAGGGCACTCACATATTCTAAAACGTCTTGCTGCTTTTTTTGAGAGTGTCATGTTTTGAAAAATAGTGTTATGAGTAACCAAGTAATAACGTGTTTCAATTCAATTAATCTCAACAGGCACCTATATTCTAGGCACTGTTTGTGAGTTTACAGATGACTAAATCATATCACTTGCCCTCAAGATACTCTGATCTTAATGGAGTAGAAAAATATGGCAGCAACAATTTGAGTTCCTTTATTTGAATTACCATATTGATTTTTGCAGCAGTGGGAATCAAACCTAGGGCCTTGCTTATACTAGGCAAGCACTCTCTTACTGAGCTACTTTCCATCCTCCTCCGATTCTGTTTTCCTATTTTACTTCTGATACTGTATCATCTCTCTGGTTTTGCTATGGTTGGTTTTTGGTCTCTTACTTGTCTGTTGCTTTGCTTTAAGAGGCATTTATACCTACAACCCCATTTTTTGGGGGGTTGTTGTTGTTGTTGTTGTTAGGTGTCATCAAGTCAGTATCTGACTCATAGCGACCTTCATAGGGTTTTCAATGGTGACTATTTTGGGATTGCCTTGGGAGTGGATTGCCAGGCCCTTCTCCCATTTTTTTTTGGTAGTGGACAGATAATATTAAATTAGGCAGATCATCGCATAACTTCAGATCTCCTCCCTCACCATCCCCCGGAGTCCCCTTCCTCTCATAGGAATCCTGAGAATGACTAAGTGGCCACTGTGCAGATGTTATCACTTGATGAAGTGTGTGTTTACCAGATTTAGGCAGATTCATGGTCTGCTGCTGTCCAGTGCAGCTATGAATTGATTCAATGGTGACCATACTTTTTCACATGTGAATTTGAGATTTTGTTTTTTCTAGAAAATACTCAGGAAGTTGAGAGATTTTTTAGTCCTTGGATGGGATGCTGCCTGGAAATACCAGGTGCTATAGGCTAGAGAGAAGGACCTGGAAATCCACTCCTGAAGCAGTTCACCATTGAAGACCCTATGACTAGCAGAGAAGCACTGACAATAGTGTTGGGCATATCACAGTGTTGGGGAGTGTTTGTTCTGTTGTATATAAGATCACTATGAGTTGAACCTGACTCAACAGCACCTAACAGCAGCAGAGTTACAGATAGTGCTTCTCTGCTATTCATAGGGTTTTCAATGGCTTATTGTTTTGGGAGTGGGCTGCCAAGTCCTTTTCCCTAGTCTGTCTTAGTCTGGAAGCTTAGCTGAAACCTGTCCACCGTGGGTGACCCTGCTGATAGCTGAATACAAGTAGCATAGCTTTTAGCATCACAGAGCAACATTCAAGCCCCCACAGTATGGCAAACTGATATGTTTGGGAGAGTGGCAGAACAGAGAAAAAAAGGGAAACCTTCTAGTAGATGAATTGACACAGTGACTGCAACAATGGGCTTAAGTATATAAAAGATCATGTGCATGGCATGATATCAGGTAGTGTTTCATTCTGTTGTACATAGGGTTGCTGTGAGTAGGACTTAACTTGATGGCACCCAACAACAACAAATTGTGGGTTAGGTTTCAGATAGCAAGTGCATGGCACAGAGTGCAGTACAACATCCTGAATCCAGTACTTTAGAATGAGTAAAGTCGCCATGCCTGCGGCCATAGCCCTGTGGCATCCGATTCTGTCAGATCTTGGAAGCTAAGCAGGGTCGGGCCTGGTTAGTACTTGGATGGGAGACTGCGTGGGAATACCAGGGGCTGTAGGCTTGGGAGACAGACCAGCAACCCACTCCCCCAAATCAATCAGCCATTGTAAACCCTATGAACAGCAGAGAAGCACTGACAATAGTGTTTCGCCTGTTGTACATGGGGTCGCTATGAGTTGGGTACTGACTCAAAGGTACCTAACAACAACAACAACAACAACAAAGGCACCATGGAGCCTATAGCCATACCATTATGCCATGCTATGGGCTTGAGAGAAGGACTCAGCAGCCCATTCCCAAAACAATCAGCCTTTGAAAAACCAATGTTTAGTAGAGAAGCACTGACATAGTGCAGGGCATGGCATTCGGTCCAGTGATGTTTCTTCTGTTGTACATAGGGTTGCTATGAGTTGAATCTGACTTTATGGCACTTAATAACAACAAAGTCACTAGGGGAAAGACAAAAGGTTTTAGGGAATTTTTAGAAGTATGGAACGTTTGGTATAAAAGAGAACTTTGGTCCGACAAGATAAGAATGATGTCAATATAAATGGTCTAGAAAATGCATGCAATTGTTCTAACAAGATAAAAACAAAGATCACTATATGAAAAGTTTCTATCTTAAACAGAACTGGAACCCAAGGACATATAGAAAAATCTTACCAAGTAAAAGATAGAGAAGACTTAGGTGGGGAGGGTGGGGGGAAAGCATACGGGAGGGTAAGGGGGAACCTACATGAATAATGTACATCAAAATGCATATATGGAAATGTCACAATGAAAAGCATGTCAGAACGAATCACATTAAGGTGTACATTAAAATTTTCTGATTAAAAAAAAAAAAGAACTTTGGGTGTCTTCCCTAGCCCCAATCACAACAAATTGAAGACCAAATCTGATTGAAAAAAGAAAAAAATTGTAAATAAGAAATAACAAGTAGGAGTTTCTACAGATGAAATATTGAATGGAGAATAAAAATAGTAGAAGAGAATTTGATGTTAGAAGTAAAAAGAGGAATGGTTATACAAACTTTGTCATGAATAATCGGACTTTAGAGCTGAAAACAAAAGCAAGAAAATATTTTTTCTAAAATTCTTTGTGTATATAAAAAGCTGAGACTCAGTTAACTCTCCAACCAAGCTGTAGACTCATAGAATTCAAAGGACTCAAAGGATCTAAAAGATTATGTAATCTAATCACTCTTCTGAGGCTGAGTCAGTTCTTTACTGAATACTAAAAATTGAGACTTCATATTGTGTAGCTTCTTTGCTGTGCTTTGCTCTTATGTGTAAAGGTTTTTTTTTTTTTTTTTTTTTTTACTGTACTGGGGGTTGAACCCAGGGCCTCGCGCTTGCATGCTCAAGTGCTGGACCACTGAGCTGCACCCCTAGTCCATTTTTTTACTTTTTGAGACAGGGTCTCACTAAGTTACACAGACTGCCTCTGGTATCGAATTTGCGATCCTCCAGCCTCCACCTCCCAAGCCCCTGGGATTACAGGCATGCACCACCATGCCCTGCCATGTGTAAAGTTTTTACCTCACATCAGTCATAAGAGATTATCAAATTGCTATTTAAATTTGGTCAGTTCTCATTTTTATGATAATGATGTCATATAAAGTTGTCTTGAACACTGAATTGGGGCTGGGATTTAGCTCAGTTGGTAGAGTGCTGTGCTGCAGTCTCTGAGGCCCTGGGTTCAACTCCCAGCACCGCAAAAGTGGGAGAAGGACCTGGCAATCCACTCCCAAGGCAATCCCGAAACAGTCAGCCACTGAAAACCCTATGAGGGTCGCTATGAGTCAGATCCCGACTCCACAGCACCTAACAACAACTTAAAAGAATATTCACTTTGGTGAATTATGAATCACTGTACCTAGGAATAAAACAGGGTGTTGTAACTTTGAGCCTCTGGTCTCAACACTGTCATCATTCAGTTAATACATTATTTTATGTATGTTTCTATTTAAAGATGCCTTATTTAATATATATTTTTGATTCATATATATGAAAACACTATAACCTAGGTTTCAGTGATACTACCTAACATGTGGGCTGGGATTTGGCTCAGTGGGTAGAGCGCTACGCTGCAGTCTCTGAGGACCCGAGTTCAATTCCCAGCACCGCAAAAACGGGAGAAGGACCTGGCAATCCACTCCCAAGGCAATCCCGAAATAGTCAGCCATTGAAAACCCTATGAGGGTCGCTATGAGTCGGATACCGACTCGAAAGCACCTAACAACAACAACAACAACCTAACATGTATGGGAAAAGGATGTGGCGATCCACTCCCAAGGCAATCCCAAAGTAGTCAGCCAATGAAAACCCTATGAGGGTCACTACTTTACTCCATTCCCATCATTAAGGTTGATGCTACTTTGAGGGAGACAACTCTTCCCCACTTGCCTTTTGAGTGCCTTTCAGCCAGGAGTATTCATTTTCTGTCACTATCTTTGGTAGTGCTTCTTTGCTACTCATAGGATTTTTGATGTCTAATTGTTTTGAGAGTGGGCTGCTGGGTCCATCTCCCTAGTCTGTCTTAGTCTGGAAGCTCAGCTGAAAACCTGTCCACCATGGGTTGCTGGTGTCTGAAATACTGGTGGCATAGCTTTCAGCATCACAGCAACAGACAAGCCCCCACAGCATGACAGCCTGATAGACATATGGGAGATTATTACTTTTAATTAGTTGGTAGCATTTAAAAATCAAGCAATTTAACATAAAATTCTAGATTTTTGGCTTCTCTTGAAAAATTGGAAGACTGTAGTAGGCTTACTTTTCTATGAGTGAACAATTGCTGGGAGTCTCCCTTGTAGCTGTCCCCTTTACATGAGATATGTGTTTTTCTTTTAGATTTGCCATTGTCTCCAGCATTTGTCTTGTCTCCCCAGCTCTGAGGTTTTACTTATCTTATTCATATTGTTATTTAAGTTTGTGACTTCTATTTTATCAGCTAAAATGATTAGAGTTTTTCATATCATAAATACTTTAAATATTTTCTATGTCAAATATTATAAATGTAATATAATATTGAAAATAAATATAATTTAATTAGGTGTAGTATTTGGGAATCTCTGCATATTATAGGTTAAGCATAATATTCTTAGTAATTAGTTGGAAGGAAAACTCAAGTTTATACATCATTTATAAAAAAAGTTCTCTTTTGAGCCCTGTACTCTTGTTAGATTTTGCATTTCTTATTGTCAGTTTCTTCCCTCTGGGTGAATGTTTGGATCAGCAGGCAAGCTTCAACATGGTCCCCCTCCTCAGGTATGTTAACATGAGCAATACTGAAATCATTTTGCATATTCAAAGGCGTGCCTTCTAGCCATCACATACAACTCTTAAGGCATAGAGTATGAAGCCTAAGCGTCATTCCTGCTTTGGTTCTTATTCCACCATCTTTAAAGGATGCCCTTTGTCCTACCACAGCAAAAAGTGAGTGGAAGAGAAAGACCTGAGCTTTAAACAGCAAAAGGAGCCACATCTAAAACTGTACAGAACAGTCTCATCCTCTCATCAACCCCTTTCCTCTCTCAGTGCTAACAAGACAAGGGTAGGGGACTGTCTTTCTGTATAACTGTGTGTCTGTGAGAACTTTAGGAATTTTAAACAGATGAATGATATGCATTTAATCATAATTTTATTTTTACTCAAATGTTACACTGAAGGAGCAAGCATTCCTGATGATCTACCCCATAACTCTGTCTTCTCTGTGCCAAATATTCACTTTGTGTTGACATGCACATATATGAATCTTGTTAATTGCAAGTTCAAACTTCTACTCTGGGAATTAATTATAAGGATTAGTTTTGTGGTTGTACTTTAAAAATATGTGGTGATGCATATGTAATAGATTTGTGATGTAACTATTACAAGTAAGTCATGATGGTTCATGGATTCCAGACCTTTATACAATATGATCGTTAAATACATGATTGTGCTGTCAAAGGCTCATTTATTTTCTTTTCTGTGCCATATTGGAATTGTACCATTTGTAATGGAAGATTTGTAACTCTGGTAACATTTCACCAGATTGGTGCACAGATTATTTCTCACCCTTTTGTTATGAAATGCTTTTTACTTCTTTTTCAAGTGAATAATTGCCTCTCTTCTGGGCTCATTGAGTACCATGTGGAATTTTTTTCCTTGCAGCTGTTCTCCAATATGAAATTCAGCACTAATCACATCCATTCTAAACCACAAATGAACATGGAATGATTTTTGCATTAGTCTGTCCTAGAGGATTCTCACCGAACTAAAGTAAGCAAAACCTGTCTAATATTTCGATCCCTTGGGTCATTCTGTCAGCACCATATGAGCCAGGTTAGGCTGTTATAGTAACAGTTAACCCCGCAGCCACAACCAGTGGTTTACAAAAACAACAAAGCTTCATTGCTTGCTCATGTTGTATGTCAGTTGTGGGTCATTTCCTTTGGCTCTGGTTCGCAATGTTTTTACTCTGGGAACTGAGATGACAAGGCAGCATCTGTTTGAAGCATTGCTGGGCTTATGGTAGAGAGAAAGAGGAGAGTTAGTAGATTTTTCATTGCTTACTACAGCTTCTCCTCAGAAGTTTCATACATTTTTTTCATTCATATTGTATTGTGCAAGCAATCCACATGACTATTGTCTGACATCAATGGGACAGGAAAGTACAATAATTTCACAGAAAGGGGTATCATTATTTGAAAATAATAATGCTTTCAACTTTCCCTTTTGCACCCAAAATATACCCACCTTTTCCCAAAAGAAGTGACCTAACAATCTCATCCAATCAGGCCCCAAGTCCAGTATTATATGGCCACCTGCTCATTGAGTCCATGTATGGTTCCCTTTTAAGCAGAAGGTTTATATAAAAAAAATGCCAGGTCACCTATTCCCCATATTATTCTCCATATGCAACAGTTGAACAGGGGCAGGACAACCATGATGCAGCACTAAAATACATGAAAATAAAGAGAAGAACGAGAGACCATAGATGTCATTGATCATAGAAGTTCTCAAATCCCATTTGGATTTATCACCTTCTAAAATGAAGGTGGGCTGGGATTTAGCTCAGTTGATAGAGCACCGCTCTGTGGTCTCTGAGGTCCCTAGTTTGAGTCCCAGCACCGCAAAAATGGGAGAAGGATGTGGCAACCCACTCCCAAGGCAATCCCAAAACAATCTGCCATTGAAAACCCTATGAGGGCCGCTATGAGTCGGACACGACTCAACGGCACCTAACAACACAACAGCAACAACAACAATAACAACAACAACAATAATAACAGAATGAAGATGGGAACATTTCTTAACTGGGCTTCAGGTTATACTAAAACTCTTGAGAATCTTGGTTCCACTCTCTGGGAGGTTCTTCCATTTTTCACTTATCTTCATTTACCATATCTAAAGAAGTTGGAGAATGTACTTTACCCGAGGATTAAACAACCTTCTGTTTTATGTTTATTTTTTACATTGTACTTATTTGGGGGTACAAAGTGACATTATGATTTATGAATAAGTTTTAAATAATTAAAGCAGTTAATGAACATATCCACCACTTTCTGATGAGACATTCAAAAATTATTCTAGATGCAGAAATCACGATATTCTGTACCATACTCTGTTATTAACCATATTCACCAAGCTGTGCAATGGATCTCAAAAAACAAACATACCCTAGTTCTCCTTTCCAACTGGGATTTTGTACTCTTTGATCATCATCTCATTCCTCTCACCACTCAGCCTCTGTATCTTTCATCCTACTCTCTGCTTCTATGATACAACATTTTGTTTGTTTTTTGTCTTTTGAGACAAGGTCTTACTGTGTAGCCCAGGCTAACCTGGAACTCACTATGTAGACCAGGCTGGTCTTGAACTTGCATTGATCTTCCTGCCTCAACCTCTTGAGGGATAGGATTACAGGAATGTGGCATCACACCCAGCTTCAATTTCTTTCTTTCTTTCTTTCTTTTTTTTTTTTTTTTAAGATTTAGTATATAACTGAGAACATACAGTGTTTGTCTTTCTGTGCTTGGCTTATTTCATTTAACATAATGTCCTCCAGGTTCATCAGTGTCACAAACGACAGGATTTCCTTCTTTTATATGGCTGAACAATATTCCGTTGCACATGCATACTCCATTTAGTCCATTCATCATTTCATGGGCACAGGTTGTTTCCATTTCTTGGCTGTTATGAATAGTGCTGCGATAAACATGGGAGTCCATACATCTCTTCCAGCATACCAATTTTAAATCATTGGGTTAAATATCCAGAAATGGATTATTGGGTCATATGGCTATTCTATTTTTGATCTTTTGAGGAAGCTCCATGCTATTTTCCTTAATGGCTGTGCTAATTTATATTCTCATCAACAGTGTTTTAGGGTTCCCTTTTCTCCATATCCTCATTAATGCTTATGCTTTTTTATATTTTTGATGAAAGTCATTCAGACAGGTGTGAGAGGTTATCTTTTAGTTTTATTTGCATTTCCATAATGATTAGCTATTTTGAACACTTTTTTCATATATCTGTTGGGCATTTGTGTATCTTCTGTTGAGAAAGGTCTGTTCAGATCCCTGAGTCATTTATTCATTATTTGGTTTTATTTGTCTGTTTAGTGTTGAATTTAGCTTCTTATGATTTTGGGACTTGTTATCAGATGTATGGTTTGAAAATATTTTCCCTGAGTTGGTCTGTGGCTGACTGTTCCCACTGTTAATTACATACATTGCTGTTTTAGAAGCTTTTTAGTTTGTTGGAATTCCATTTGTCTATTTTTGCTTTTTTGCTTGCATTTTAGGGTCATATTAAAAAGTACGCTTAGCTTTTCCATAATTTCTTTTAGTAGTCTTAGAGCTTGCAGTCTTATGCTTAAGACTTTAATGTATTTTGAGTTGATTCTTACTTAGTATGCAACAAGGATCTGATTCTTGCTTGTTGATATCTAGTTTCCCCAGCACTATTTATTGTGAAAAAAATCTATCCTTTCTCCATTTTATATTTATGTAACCTTTGTAGGAATTCAGTTGACTCAATGTGTGGGTTTATTTCTAGGATTCTAATTTGTTCCGAGGTTAATGAACCTTTCCTTCCTAATACCATGCTATTTTAATTACTATAGCTTTGTAGTATAGTTTGAAATCAGGTAGTGTGATGCTTTCAGTTTTTTTCTTTTTGCCTATGATTTCCTCAAATATTCAGGTTTTTCATGGTCTCATTTGAATTTTAAGGCTGTTTTCACTATTTCTATACTAACTGACATTAGAATATTGATAGGAATTGGATTGAATCTGTAGATTGCTTCGGGTGATATCGGTATTTTAACAATATTAATTCTTCCAATCCATGAATACAGGATATCTTTCATTTAGTTATGTTTTCTTCAAAATCCTTCATCAACATTTTGTAATTTTCAATATGCATGTCTTTTAACTTCTTAGTTAAATTAGCCCTTGAGTTTTTTTTTTTTTTTTTGGTAGCTATCATGAATGGGATTGTCCTCTTGATTTCTTTTTTTGAGTAGTTCACAGTCTATAGAAAGGCTATTTTATATGATTTTTGCATGTTGATTTTATATCCTGTAACTTTAATGTATTTTTTTTAATTCTAACAGTTTTTTGGTGGTGTCTTTGGTTTTCTATATGTAAAATCTTATCATTGTTGTTGTTGTTAGCTGCCGTCGAGTCGGTATCCGACTCATAGCGACCCTCATAGGATTTTCAATGGCTGACTGTTTCAGGATTGCTTTGGGAGTGGATTTCCAGGCCCTTCTCCTATTTTTGCTGTGCTGGGAATTGAACTCGGGTCCTCAGAGACTGCAGCGCAGCGCTCTACCAACTGAGCTAAATCCCAGCCCTAAAACCAGGTAGTAGATTGTTTTCAGAATGTTTCTGGAATCAAGCAAACAGTAACAATTTTACTTCTTTCTTTCCTATTTGCGAAACTTTAATTTACTTTTTCTTGCTGAATTCCTCTGACAAGAACCTTCATTACCAAGTTGAATAGATGTGATGAGAGTAGCCTTCTTATTCCAGATCTTAAAGGGAAGGCTTTCAATTATTCGCCATTGCATAAAATGTATAATTGTGGTCTTCTTTTACACTGCCTTTATTATACTGAAGAACATTCCTTCTATATCTAATTTGGTAAGGATTTTAATCATGGAAGGATGTTGAATACTGTCAAATGGTTTTTCTTATGAGTTGATCCTATGAATTTTTTCCATTCAGTTAACATGATGTATCATGTTTATTGATTTATGTCTGCCCAATCATCTTTGCATCCAAGAAAAAAATCTCACTTAACTATCTATGGTGGATGATTATTTATTTATTTATATTTTGTACATATTTATGAGGTACTGAGTGATAAGTCAGTTCATATATACATTGTGCAGTTACCAAATCAGGATTGTTGACACTTTCATCTCCTTAAACATTTTACAAGCTTTTAAAAAATTTATAAGTAGTGATATTATATGTATTTATGAAGTGTAGTATGATTTTTAAAAAATTGCATACAGTATAGTGAAATTCATTGTGGAATTTTCATAGAATTGTATCCTGTGTTTTAAATTTGTTCTCTCTCTCTTTAACCCCAAATGTTGCTCCTCCTCACTCTCCTGATTTTCCTGCCCACAGTAGTCCCCTACCCTCCTGAGAGGTTCCCTTATATACTCCAATCTTAAATCCATACAACTGTATATATATATATATATATATATATATATATATATATATATATATATATGATATGTCTATATGTTTATTCTCCCTTCAAAGAAATTTTATCTCCCATATATGAGTGAGAGCATAGATTGTTTCCTTTTTTGAGTCTGGGCTATTTCACTTAAAATGATAATCTCAAGTTGTATCCATTTTGCTGCAAATGACAAAATTTCATTCCTCTTTACTGTCAAATAATATTCCATTGTACATAAATACCACATTTTTAATCCAGTCATCTGGTGATGGATATCTGGGCTGATCCCATACCCTTGCAATTGTAAAAAGTGCTACAATAAACATGGAAGTGCAGGTGTCCTTGTGGTATGATGACTTGTCTTCCTTTGGATATATACTGAGGAGTGGTATAGCTGGATCATATGGTAATTCTATTTTGAGTTTTCTGAGATATTTCCATAATGATTTCCATAATGTATTAATTTACTGTCCCACCAACAGTGCAAATGGGTTCTTTGACTCTGCATCCTCACTAGCATCTCTTGTTTGATTGATGTTAGCCATTCTAACTGGGATGAGATGGAATCTCAGTGTAGTCTTAATTAGCATTTCTCTAATGGATAAGGATATTGAACATTTTTTCATATGTTTATTGGCTCTTGGTATTTTTTCTTTTGAGAACTATCTGTTCATTTCCATTGCCCACTTATTTTTTTTTGGATTATTTGTTACTTTGATGTTTAATTTCTTGAGTTCTTTATATATTCTAGATATTAATCCTCCATCAGATGTATAGGAGGCAAAGATTTTATTCCATTCTGTGGGCTTTCCTTTTACTCTAGTAATTGTATTCTTTGCTATGCAAAGCTTTTTAATTTTATGAAATTCCATTTGTCAATTCTTGGGACTATTTCCTGGGCTATTGGAGTCTTGTTGAAAAGGTACTTGTTAGCCAGGCATGGTGGCACACACCTATAATCCCAACAACTCAGGAGGCAGAGGCAGGAGGACCAGAAGTTTGAGACCAGAGGCAGTCTTTATAATTTAATGAGACCCTATCTCAAAAAGTAAAAAAAATGGGCTGGGGGTGCAGCTAGTGGTACAGCACTTGTAAAGCATGCAAGGGCTTGGGTTCAATTCCCAATACTGCAAAAAAAAAGGGGTGGGGGATTTGTCTATACCAATATGTTGGAGCATGTTCCCTATATTTGCTTCTAGTAGTTTCAATATTTCTAGTTTTACATTGAAATCTCTGATTCATTTTGAATTGATTTTCATAAGGACAAGAGATATGGGTCTATTTTCATTCTTCTACATAAGACTATCCAGTTACCCAGCATCATTTATTGAAGAGATTATCTTTTCTCCAATATATGCCTTTGGCATCTTTGTCAAAGATCAGGTGGCTGTAGTTGTGTGGGTGTATATCTGGGTCTTCTTATCTGTTCCATTGATCTTCCTGTCTGTTTTTGTGCTAGTACTAGGCTGTTTTTTGTTATTGTGACCCTGTAATATAATTTGAAGTTAGGTATTGTGAAGCCTCCTGCCTCCTTTTTCTGCTTAGAATTGTTTTGACTATATAGAGTCTTTTGTGATTCCGTATGAATTTTAGTGTTTTTTTTTCCTATTTCTGTGACATATATTATTGGAATTTTAATGGGAATTGTATTGACTCTGTAAATTACTTTTGGTAGTATAGTCATTTTCAAAATATTAATTCTTCTGATCCTGAGCAAGGGAGGTTTCTCCATCTTCTGGTGTCTTCAGTTTCTTTCTTTAGTGTTTTGAAGTTTGCCTCATAGAGGTCTTTAGGATCTTTGGTTAGTTAATTCTTAAATATTTAATATTTTGGTGGGATATTGCCAATGGTGTTATTTTTATTTCTTTCTCTTACTGCTTTTTGTTATATAGGAATGCTATTGATTTTTGCAGGTTAATTTTGAAGGTGTATGATCTTTTTATTGTGTTGTTGAATTCTCTTAGTATTTTGTTCAGCTTTTATATCTATGTTCATCAAAATTATTGGCCTGTAAATTTCTTTTCTTGTAACATTCTTATCTGACTTTCTGTCCTCATAAGAAGAATTTGAAAACATTACTCCTTTAATGTTTTTGGAAAAATTTGAAGAAGATTGGCATTAGTTCTTTTTTTTTTTTTTTGTAGAATAGTGAAACTTTGATGGAAGGCCTCTTAGTATTGACTTAATCTCTTATTCATTATTATTCTGTTCAGATTTTCTTTTTCCTCATGATTGAATCTTGATAAATTGTGTATGTCTAGGAGTATATTCACTTCTTCTAGGTTATCCAGTTTTTTGGCATGTAATTATTTATAGTTGTCTCTTATGAGCCTTTGTATTTTTATAGTACCAGTTGCAATGTCGTCTCTTTCATTTCTGATTTTGAGTCCCCTCTTTTTTTCTATTATTCTAGCTCAAAGTTTGACAATTTTGTTTATCTTTTGAAAAACTACCTCTTTGTTTTGTTGATTTTTTTTTTTTTCAGTACCAGGGGGCTGAACCTAGGGCCTTACATATACTTTGCAAGCACTGAACCACTGAGCCTTATCAACCTCATTTAATTTTTTTCTTTTTTTAATCTTGAGATAGGGCCTCACTAATTTCCACTGACTGCCTCTAGTGTCAAACTTACTATCCTCCTGCCTCTGCCTCCACAGTTGTTGGGATTATAGACCTGAGCCACAGAACTGGCCCTGATCTTTTGTATTTTTATCTAGTCCCTATTTCATTTGTTTCTGCTGTGATCTTCATTCTTTCTTTCCTTCGGCTAATTTTGGGCTTTTTCTTTTTCCTGTTCTTTGAAGAGTACTGTTAAGTTGTTTGAGATCTTCTTTTTTGATGTACATGTTTATTGCTATAAACTTTCTTCTTAGAGCTACTTTTGTTGTATCCCATAAATTTTGATTTGCTGTATTTTCATTTTAATTTCTCTCAAAATATTTTAAAAATTTGATTTTAACTTTTTTACTTACAGACTGATTGTTCAGGAACATGTTAATTTCTATTAATATTTACAAATTTCACAACATTCCTTCTGTTGCTGATTTCTCATTTTATATCATTGTGGTTAGAAATGACGCTTGATATTTCAGTATTTTTAATTTTATTAAGGCTTGTTTTGTGCCCTAATATGTAATTTAATCTGGACAATATTTCATGCATGCTTGAGGAGAATGTGTATCTTCATGTTACTGGATGGGATGTTCTAAGCATGTCTTTTAGGTCCATTTGGTCTAAAGAGTTGTTCAAGTCCAAAGTTTGTTTGTAAATCAATTTTCTGTCTTTTAGCTGGCCGCTGCCAAAAGTAAATACTGAAGTCTGTCTATTATTGTGCTAGAATTTCTTTCTCTCTCGCTTCAGATCATTTAATATTCATCTTAAATATTTAGGTGTTCTGATGGGTGCATATATATTTACAGTAATTATATACTCTTGATAAATTGACCCCTTTTATCATTATATAGTGATCTTTTTGTCCTTTTTCTTTTCTTTTTCTTTTTTTTTGGGGGGGGTGGGTACTTGAGGGTTGAATCCAGGGGCTTGCACATACTCTACAAATGCTCTACCTCTGGTTTGCTCCCCTAGACTATTTATTTATTTTTTATTTTGAGTCAGGGTCTTGCTGAGTTATACCAGCTGCCTCTGGCCTTGAACTCATGATCCTCCTGGGTTTACCTTCTGAGTCCCTGGGACTATAGGCATGTGTGGCCACCATGCCTGTCCATCTCCTTTACTTTTTTCAGTTTCTGACAGTGAATCTATTTTGTTTGATATAAATATAGGTATTTATGCTCTCTTTTGGTTGTCATTTGCATGGAAAATATTTCCCTTCCCTTCAATTTCAGTCTATGTATGGCTTTAAAAGTGTGTTGTTGTTAGATGCCATCTAGTCAGGTCCAACTCATAGAGATCCTCTTAGGGTTTTCAATGGCAGATTGTTTTGAGGATTGTTTTTGGAAGTGAATTGCCACATCCTTCTCTCATTTTTATAGTGCTGGAGATTGAACCCAGGTCCTCAGGTAGTACAGAAAAAGTACTCTACCAACTGAGTTAAACCCCAGCTTAAAAGTGTGGTGAATCTCTTATAGGCAGTGTATGAGTTGAGCTTTGTTTTTTAACACACTCAGCCATGGTATGTTTTTTTATTGGAGAATTTAATACATTTACATTGAAGATAGTTATTGATAGGTAAAGACTTACTGCTGACATTTTGTTAATTGTTTTCTGGTTCTTTTTTACATATTTTATTTGTTTCTATCCTGCTGTCTTCCTTTGTAGTTTCATGGATTTTTGTAGTAGTATGGTTTAAATTATTTTATTTTAGTTTTTGTAATTCTAAAATTTTTGCTTTGTGGTGATTATGAGGCTTACATAGAACAGTTTATACCTATAGCAATCTATTTGGTTACATACACCTCAATGTTTTTACTTTCTCTTCCCAAAATTTTGTGTTTTTGATGTCAGAATCTACATCATTTTGCAATGAATAACCCTTGGCAATTTATTTTAGCTCTAGTCGTTATTCACACTTTTATCTATTATAGTCCTGATTTATTGGTAATATGGTTCTGCTTAATTATACCATTGATTTTTGTGATTTTGCATTTTATGTTATTAATTAGCAGCTTTTTGTTTTAGTTTAAGGAATTTCCTTTAGTGAAACCTATAAAGCAGTTCTAGTGGGAATGAACATCCTTAGGTTTTGTTTGGTTGGGAAAGATTTTAGTTATTTATTTTTTTATATTTTTTCTTTCTTTCTTTTCTTTTCTTTTCTTTTTTTTTTTTTTTTTTTTTTTTTTTTTTTTTTTTTTTTTTTTTTTTTTTTTTTTTTTTTTTTTTTTTTTTTTTTTTTTTTTTTTTTTTTTTTTTTTTTTTTTTTTTTTTTTTTTTTTT
>VMDO01001696.1:0-50839 GCA_007922755.1 Pedetes capensis | reverse complement strand
GACTGCCTCTGGTCTCAAACTTGTGATCCTCCTGCCTCTGCCTTCTGAGCTGCTGGGATTACAGGCATGTGCCACCATGCCTGGCTCTTCTTTATTTCTAAAAGACAACTTTTCTGGGTAAAGTATTCTTGGTTGGCAGGGTTTTTCCCCTCCAGCACTGAGGGGTTGAATCAAGTGTCTCACATATGCTAGGCAAATGCACTACCACTAGCAGCACCTCAACCCCTCTGTTTTTAGTTCTTTATTTTGAGACAAAGTTCTTGCTAAATTGCACAATCTGCCTCTGGCCTTGTGCTCACGATTGTCTTGTCTCACCCTCCTGAGTTGACGGGATTATAGACATGTGTCATAGCACTTGGCTGGTAGTTTTTTATCTTTGGCACTTGGAGTATATAATCCCATTCTCTCCTGACCTGCAACATTTGTGCTAAAAAATCCACTTACAGTCTTATTGGCATTACTTTATATGTGATTGTTTCTTATCTCTTACTGCACTCAGAATTTTGTTTTTGATTTTTTGGAATTTGATTGTCCTGTGTCTTGCCGAACTTCTCTTTGGTTTGAATTTGATCAGAAACCTCCCCGCTTCCTTTGCTTGGATGTTGGCATTTATTCCCACATTAGGGATGAATTCAGCCATTATTTCTTTAAATATGCCTTCTGAACTTTTTCCGTTTTCTTCTCCTTTGGCAATTCCTATTATGCAAAGATTTGGTCTCTTGATGGTGTCCCATAATTTCTGTACACTTTTTTCATTCTTTTGTCTTTTTGCTCCATTGACTGGATAAATTAAAAATGTTATGTCTTCCAGCTCACTGATTCTTTCTTCTGCTTGATAGAATCTCCTGTTGAGGCTATTGATTGAGGCTTGCATCCCTGTCTGGGTGGAGCCATGAGTTGGACTTTTGGCAGAGTTGAATGGCTGCTTGTCCTCCTGGGTGAAGGTGATAGAACCTGTAAGCTTTTCTGAAATGCACAGAGGTGGGAGTGTCCCTGAATGGCCTCCCTGTGGGGTATTGGGTGGGCTTTTCGGCATCTGAGACCAAGCAGGTCTAGTTCCTTATTGTGGTTTGGATCTAAAATATCTCCTAAAGGTCATGGGTTTTGGTCTTCAGCTGGTGGTGCTGTCCTGGGAGGTTGTGGAATTTTGAGAGGTGGATCTAGTTTGGTGGACATGAGTCACTGGGGATGGGCCTTTGGAGGCTTTTATTCTGGACTTGTGGCTTCTTACTCTGCTTACTGCTCATGAAGACATAAGGTCATCTGCCCTGGGCTCTGCCTCCTGCCACTGCCATTATGGACTAATTTTCTGTGATTGTCCAAAAAACCTTTACCTCCCTAAGTTTGTTTGGGTTGTTTTTTCTGCTACAGCAATAATAGCTGCCTAATATATCCTAGGTTTACCTCAGTTGACAGAGTGCTGCTCTGCACTTTCTGAGGACATGGCTTCCATTCCCAGCACCACAAAAATAGGAGAAGGATGTGGCAATCCATTCCCAAATTAGTCAACAGGAAACAATCAGCCACTGAAAACCCTGAGGGTTGCTATGAGTTAGATGTGACTTGACAGCACCTAACAACAACAACAACAACAACAACAACACTTCTCCAAAATGAGCAGAGACAAGTGTCTCTTTGTCAGTGAGGGGTTATTGGCATGGGGTCTGAGATTGGCCAGAGAAATTAGCCAACTAGGGACTTAAAGTAGGTTTGACTCCCCACTGTCCTTCTGAAGGTAACCAGCTCAGCTTTGCAGGTGGCCTTTGAAGTTGGCTGATAATCTTTGTCAGTACAGTTGGCAGGAGCACAAAGGCAGCACCAAGATCCATGCACTGGTCCCTGTGACCTCTGCTTCCTTCTTTGTTTCTACCTGACTCTAGGTCTAACCATACTGTTATTCCTGTGAGGTGAGACCAGGGTAGGCTTTCTGGGAAGCATCTTGAAATGCTAGGGAAACTAGCATTAGGTTCTCTTTTCCCCTCTGTAGAAACCATAGGCCCCAAGGAATCTTGTATGTCTGGTGTTGTGCCAACTTGGGAGAGGAGGAGGGGTGGTGTGGAGAATGTTCAAATTCAGTGTTCATTCAGATATGTGACCCACATGAGTATCTCAAGCTTGTTTCTAAGTATTAGGCTTTTCCAAAAGATGTCTGGTCTGTGGAGGGTCACTAGTGTAATGTTTCTAGGGGCTAATGGAGCTTGGAGACTTTGTATTCTACCATTTTGATGAGCTGAACAGTTTTCTCAATCTACTTTCTACTTATTGAAATGAAAGTGGCGTTTCAGTTCTCAGTCATAGTCTCTCTTAGTCTCAACTCATGAATCTCTTGATTTTATACCTTTCAAGAACTGAATCAGCTTTCTATCAATTTGAATGATTAAATCAATATCCATAGCCATGGGGAAATGCCTATAATTTTAATTTATTGATTGATAGTACTTATATATTTCTTTATTTTTGAGACAGGATCTCACTGTGCAGTCTTGAACTGGTTATGTGGCCCAGAGTGGGCTCAATCTTCCTGCCTCTGCTTTTTCAGTGTTGGCATCACTGGCATGTACCACCATGCCCAGCTTTTACAATATGTGTTTTCTATTACTATAACAAATAACCAGAAACATCATTAAACAAAATCTTTAACAGTAGTTAATAATAGTCTTAAAATAATACAATTTTATTATTATGTAGTTTTGAAAGTCAGAAATCCAAAATGAGTCCCATGAGGCTAAAATGAAGGTTTTGGTTGGGCTGTGTTCTTTCTGGGGGGTCTAAGAAGCAGTCCTCAATCTTTTTGGCACCAGGGTTCAGTTTCAAGAAAGACAATTCTTTCCATGGACTGTGAAAGGGAAGATGTTGATCTCCAGTGCCAGAGGTAACGTGGTAATGTGAGTGATGGGCAGCAACTGTAAATTCAGATGTAAATACACACAGCACCAGTCTACAGCCTGGAATTTGGGGACCTCTGCTAGGGGAAAATCCATTTTCTTGGCTTTGTCACCTTTTAAAGGCTCATTCCTTTCCCTGGCTCATGGACATTCTACCTTTAAAGCCAGAAATTTCATTGGTCTGACCTCAGTTGTTCCTACCACATTTCTTTCTGATTTTTCTCTCTGTCGCCATTTTACTTATAATGATCCTTGTGATTTCACTGGACCCACCCAGATAGTTCAAGATAACCTTTCTAACTGAAAATCCTTAATTTAGTCATACTAGGAAGTGTTCATTGGAGATTAGGAAGGAAATGGACATCTTGGAAGGGATGCTATTCTATAATACATGTTTTAAGGTTCTGTTGTGGCTGCATTCTACTATTCATAAGCATTTTTGTTTCTAATTGGCTTAGACTTAATTGACAAATAGTTTGGAAATCTCAGTGGCTTTAGGAAGATTATTTCTCAGCTATGTGTGGTGGCCCATGTCTGTAATCCCAGAACTCAGGGAGCTAAGGCAGATGGATTGAGAGTTTGAGGCCAGCCTGGGCTATAGTAGTCAGTTCCAGGCCAGTCTGGGCTACATTAGCAAGATGCTGTCTCAAAAAATTTTTCCCCTCATTTTCAGTACTTGTATATCATATTTTTGAGTGCACTTGAAATCTATATCTTTTTCAGTAAGGATGCTGGTTGATTAAAAAGCTCCATCTGAGTCAATGTTGAGTTTGTGGCGGAAGGAACCATTCAAAAGACCTTCATACTTTTGCTGAGAGGTAGATTGTGCCAACTCTAATAACATTTTATTGGTCCAAGACAATCACATGGCCAAGTCTATGTCAAGCAAAGATAAATCTCAATCATGGTCCTTATTCTTATTAACTCTGTGATTCTGGGAAATATTCCTAACTTTCTTGAGATTTTAATCCCTCATATTTAAAGTAAGGTTGAGATCTTTACATTGAAATTGAGTTAACACAAGATTATATATTGTATAATGAGTACAGTTGTAAGCCTTAGAAATGTAGGGCCCAATAAATTGAATAATGTCAATGATTTTCACTAAGGATAGATTTTTCAAATGTTTAGTGGAGAAAAAGAATGTAGATTAATTTTAAAAAGAGATGGGCATTCAAGCCAGGTGCAGTGGTGCACTTCTGTAATCCCAGTGGCTCAGTAGGTGGAGGCAGGAGGATCTCAGGTCTGAGGCCAAAGGCAGCCTGTGTAACTTGGCCAGACCCTGTCTCAAGATAAAATATAAAACTTGGGCTGGAGGTGAAGCCTAGTGGTGGAGCGCTTGCAAAGTATGTGTGCGACCCTGGGTTCAACCCCCAAGTACTGCAAATAAATGAATAAGTAAGTAAATAAATAAATAAATAAAATTTAAATTTACAAAATGAAAAAAAATATTTGTGATGACACAGAGAATAGAAACAAATACATTGTGCACAATCAAGCCTTCTTAGAAACCGTCTCAAGGAAAGGCAGCTCAGGGAAGGACAGTGGAATGACTGATAAAATGGACTTCTTGTTAAGTGCTGTAGAGTTGGGTCTGACTCAAAGCAACCATCTGTACAACAAACTGAAACACTCCATGACACTGTACCATGCTTAGCACTATGTCAGTGCTTCTCTGCTATTCATAGGGTTTTTGATAGCTAATTATTTCATGAATGGGCTGCCAGGTCCTTCTCCAAAGCCTACAGCGCATGGTGTTCCCAGGTGGTCTCCCATCCAAGGACTAACAAGGCCCAACCCTGCTTAGATTCCAAGATCGGTTTCTAGGGTGGCATGGCTGTAACCAGATGGGCTTAGTATGTGATAAATGCTTAGTATCTGTATTTATCTGTATTGTCTGGAGATTAGATATGATCTTTCTAGGGGCAGAGTCAGATTAATTATTACTTAGTTGAACCTGTTATCCATACCTCAATTCCCAGTTTCAAGGGTGGTAAAATGAGGACCAGAAGTTATCCTAGACATACTGGTGTCTTCATTATAAGTGAGGAAACCTGAACTTAAGAATCTGAGATTTATAAGGAAGGGATACTTTTTTCAGAGATTGAGAAAAACCATTCCTCCCTAGTGTAAACAAATTCTTAAGAGGGATCCTGAGTTTGTATCCTTTGGAGTGTAAATATATGTCTCTAGTGGGAAGGTAAGACTAGTATAGCATCTCTGAGTTTATAATTCAGAGTAGTTTCAGGGTTTTAGACTTCCTTGAAATACAAACACATAACTCCTGAGAGGTCAATCTCTCTGAAATCCTTTGTCTTTTAGCCCAGGTAAGTTTTATATGGGAGAAGGACCTGGCAATTCACTCCCAAAAAACAATCAGCCATTGAAAACCCTATGAATAGCAGAGAAGACTGAAATAGTGTTTCACCTATTGTATGTAGGGTCACTATGAGACGGATACCAACTTGACATCATGTAACAACAACAACAAGAAGTTATACTAAAATAGGCTGAGAAAACATTAACTGTGCATAAGCATTAGCATATTTTCTTCAGAGTCCCACAATATGTTGCAAGGTGGTGCTAGGGTTGAAGGCTAAGTGGGATAGTATTTGCCCTGGAAATAGTAACAAAATGCAGATTCTTGTGTAAGAGAAAGATCATGGTCAAGTTAAGTTTGAATTCCACTGTTTTAGTCATTGTGTTGAGCTGGAGTTTAGCTCACTTGGTAGAGTGCTGCTTTGCACTCTCTAAGGACCTGGGTTCAACCCCCAGCACCACAAAAATGGGAGAAGAATGTGGAATCCACTCCTGGAAGTGATCCAGAAACAATCCACCATTGAAAACGCTACAGGAGTTGAGGGTCACTATGAGCAAACCCAACTCCATAACACCTCTCAACAACAACAAAAAGTCATTGTAGAAGAAGGAAGGCTGGACACGGTAGGTACATTCTGAATCTCCGTAGGGGTCTGGTTTGAAGGATTAGACAAAGGGTATAGAGAAAGAGTGGATTAAACCCAGTGCATTGCTTTTATTGGTAGAGGGAAATGATGAAATTGTGGACCAACACAATTGGAAAAACTTTCAAAGAGGGCTAGTAAAGCAAGTCACTGCAATGGCAAGAGATTGGGTGGACAGATTACAAATATGTTGAGAAAAATAAACATGTCTTTTCTCGTCATAATGGCACAAATGATTTTGAGAAGGACAGGATAGAAATAAGAATGTGAGATGGACGTGTTCTTAACAGATTTGACCTATGCTGAGGTCAATGGTAGATCTTTGACATGTAGAATGGGATGAGGAAAATTGTGATTTAAAAAGGAAGGGTTGTGTACTCCCAGGATCATGGGATGAGCTTACAAGAGGAGATGGAAGAACATCATATAAAATGCTCTTATTAATCAGAAGACCATTGGGATCCTTGCATCTCTAAGGCCAAGAATATAAACAATCATGCTAGAGCATTGGGAAAGTGTTTTTTTTTTTTCATTTAATATAATTACTCTTATCACTAAATAGTTTTTTACAACATGATTTTTGTCTAATACTTCTTTTCTTTGCTAACAAACAGCCTGTACCTCTTCTCCTCAGGTAAATTGTTGTTGTTGTTAGGTGCTGTCAAGTTGGGTCCAACAGTATGTGAGAAAAGCAGATGCATGTAGTTCACATTCTTGCACCTTCATATTGGATCATTATATCATGGGCCTTGTACTTTAGTTCTCTGTGTTTGGCTCATCACTCATGTCTGTTAAAATGTTCCTATAGAAAGGAAAAGGTGATGCCAGGATTCTTCCCTTTTGTGGAGAAGTTTTCCAAAATTTGTAAATCATTTTTTATAGATATTATCCATTATATTTTCATACTCACCCTGTGAGGTAGATATTATTATTCAAATTTTGAAAATGAGAAACTTGAAGCTCACAGTTGAATAAGTTTCCTAAAGATGCACAATGCACAAGTAATAGAGACAAAGATGAAATGCATGTTCTTTTTCTTAACATTCCATTCTTGTTCTTTTCTGCCTAAAAAGCTAAAATGAAATATTATTATTAAAATCATCTGAAACTAAAGAATTGGAGGAATTGAAAGTGTCAAGGATCCAGTGACTTACATGTTAGTAGTCAAAGCAACTGGTAGAAATGGCCAATAAACAACAATCACTGATGCCAAAATTGGAAGTCAAGTTTGTAGTTGGCACATTTTCATGTTAATTTCCTGATGTTCTCACCATTTTGTTCCAAAATGCTTTCTGCTAATGATAATGGGTGTTATGATGGAGGGTGGGGGTTTTAGAAGGAACTATCACAGTCCCAGGGCTTAATATTGCTACTCGATCTTGATATGGTGTCCCATTCTTCACACTTGTGGTACTAAGCACCTTCTGTGCTGATTATTCTTGGAGTTGCCTAGGAACAGTGAGTAAATACAGAAATCAAGGCTATTGGTACTATGAGGAACTTTAGAACTGGCAAGTGATATCTTGATTTTATGTACTGGTGTCATGGCAAAATTAAATTTAGCATCATAAAGCCAAAGGAAATGCTAATGAGAAGTTATTACCTAATAATATTGAAAGCCTTGACAGGCATTGAAGGGGAATATGAAGGTGGGCCTGATTCCTGCCAGAGCATAATAGCTATAAGAAGGCTAGTAAAGCATGCTCTTGGGAGAAAATTGCTTACCACTATGAGGTCAATTACCTCTTCAAGGACATTGACAGAAGTGACATTGACAAGAACAGAGAAGCAGAAGGCCTTGGAAATCATGTTCTTTACCTGAATGGAGGAAGAAATAAAGAGCAATGTACAATGGGATTTTCTTGCTACTCTGCAAGCTCTTCTCTCTGTACCTGTCTGCTCCTAATAATGAAATGAAATCCATTCTTAGTTGGACATAGTTCAATCATATTGCACAGTCTTTTCAATGTTTATCTTGAATTTGGAGATAGTGGGAGCCCTAGAAATGATTCAGTAAAAGCCTGGGTTCTGTCAGGCACATCCAAAGAGAAGTATTTTAGAATCTTTCCAGATTGACATTGGATAGCCATTTATTACTCTTTACTGTGGAAGGCAGTAGCCTGTGAGAACCATCCTGACTAAAATAGGTCCTTATTTAAATAGAATGCTAAGTAGAATGGCAGTGCTGCCTTGAAACTTAATTTAAAATGTACATAGCTATTGTAAGGACTTCATTTATATTATATATTCTTTCTGAACAAGAAACTGGTAGATCACATAACACTAGTACAGTAATAAAAAAGTACTTTCGGTTTAGAATAATAGCATATATTATGGAGCACTTCTTTGAGCCAGACATTATTCTAAGCCTTAATAAGTATTAACTCATTTTATCCCTATCATAACCCCTTTACATGGACCCTGTTATGATTTTTCCTGTTTTATCAATTATAAGACTAAGACACAGAGAAGTTAAGATTGTCCCAAATTACACAGCAGTCATGTACTGGAAGTCAGGATTGAATACAGGTAATCTGATTACAGAACTAAACTCTAAAGTACTGCTTCTCTGCATGCAAACTACTTCTTTGCAATTTACAACATTAATTTTACTATTTCACTAGATTACTTGACCAATGGATTTCTCATTGATAGTCAAGAAATTATATTTACAGTACTGCTTATTCTATTCTATTTTATACCTAGAAGACAAATATATCCCAGGGTATATAGTAATGAAATGTACATACAGGAAATTTGGGAAACATACAAGGAAAGCAGAAGCTTTGAAATCCCTTATGTAAGACTTCAAACACAGTGCACATAATTGCCCTGGTTCCCAATCTTATTCATTATGAACCTCCAGAGTCTTTATACTGTCAATATTACCACTAAGGTGATATTGTCTTCTAGTAGTTCATACGGTGCTCACAAATTTCAACTCTGTCTCTGGTTAAATCACCAAAATGAATGTTGAAGGATGTATATAAACACATTTCTAATAGCTTTGTTAGGTAGTTAACTGGGATGTCCAGCATAGCATGAAAATCTTGGGCTGAGGAGTCAGTTTCCATTCCAGAGATAGCACTTATTAGCCATTTAATCTTTGACATTATTTCATTTCATTTCATTGACCTTTGCCTATCTGTAAAATGGAAATAAACCTCATCAAATACACAGTCACAGAGTGTTTCTGAGGATTGTTGTTGTTGTTGTTAGGTTCTTTTGCATTGAGTCCAACCCAAACAACCCTCATGGGGTTTTCAATGGCTGTTTCGGGACTACAATTCTGAAGATTGAATTTAATAAAATATGAGTATTTGCCACATAGTAGTTACTTATTTACAAGGCTGTTATGATGACATTATTATTAGAACAGATATACTGATTGCTAGTACATCTATTTATGGGCACTAATCAAATGATATTAAAGATAACTGAAACTTCACTTTGTGATAAATCACCTGGCTAAAAGGACTTGATTTGAGTTCAGAAGAACATTTAAGTTTTTTTTTTGTTCGTTTGTTTTTGTTTTTTTAGAGTCTTGCTATGTAGCTTAAGCTGACCCTGATCCTTCTGCCTCCTCCTCACAAGTGCTAAGCATATAGGTGTGCACTATCACATCTGATGACAAAAAAAAAATTTAAAAACCCAAACTTTTCTTAATCTGTGTATATTATTGTTGTTAGGTGCTGTTGAGTTGTTATCCAACTCATAGTGACCCTATGTACAAGAGGTGAAACAGTGTTGTTACTGCTTTTCTGCTATTCATAGGGTTTTCAATGGCAGATTATTTGTTGGGAATGGGCTGCTGGGTCCTTCTCCCAAGCTTACAGTATCTGGTATTCCACCACAGTCTCCTATCCAAGTACTAACCTGGTCTGACCCTGCGTAGCTTCTGAGATCTAGGGGATCAGATGCTACAGTGGTATGGCTAAGGCACTCTATGCGTAGTTAGATCCTTTTTTTGTGGTCTTATACATGTCCTTTATTATAAAACATACCACTGTCAATTGTATTCAATTTCTTCATATGTAGGTCTCACAGATATCATTGTGAACACTTTGGGAAAAAGAAATAAGTTCAATTGATCTTCATTGCTAGAGCCTATGGCACCCTGCTAGAGTGTTGTTGTTGTTAGATGCCATCGAGTTTGGTCCAACTCATAGTGAACCTACATACAACGGAATGAAATATTCCCTGACACTGTGCCATGCCCAGGACTATGTCATTGCATCTCTGCTATTCATAGGGTTTCTAATAGCTGATTATTTTGGGAGTGGGCTACCAGGTCCTTCTCCCTTTTTTGTGATCTGGGGATCAAATCCAGGGCCTTAGAAAGCTCAGAGTAGTACTCTACCAACTGAGCAAGCCCAAGCAAATTGACAGACTAATTTTCAGTACTCAATGCAGGCATCAGTTGAAATATTACATTATACTAGAAAAATATAAAATCAGTTCACTGTTCATATATTCAATTAATCATAGTAGCTGATGTGAGAAATACTTTGGATATTCTCATTTTCCTTTATCCTGTATGAAAATTAGGTTCTATAGGAATATTCCCACCAAAATAACATGGCTACATCTTTTTAGGCTGTAAGTTACTCTGTTTTCTGTGGAAACACACTAACAGAGAAAATGATTCATCTGACCAAAAAAAAAAAAAAAAAAAAAAAAAGTGGATAATGTACCAAGGAGTGAGTGTCTGAAGTTTCTGGAAAAAAAAACCCTTACATTTTATTCCATTATTTAAATTGAATTGCCATTGTATTTTCTCAAGAGTTGAATTAATAATAATCCTGTTTATAGTATAGATAATTGATGATTCAAATACTTGGCACCTGAGTTATAACCCAAAAGGTAAAGATTGTGTTTTTAATGCAGTATAAATAAGGCTATCATAGAAGAAAACATTTCTATGGTTCTAGTCTGACCAGGGGTGATGATAACTCTGGGGTATCTGATTGCTCATGTATATTTTTGTTACCCTAAAATTGGGATGATGGTGGAAGAAATAGAGTCTTTGGTATAATTACTCTTTTCATGAGCCATCTCTCAATTAATGAGATTAGATTCATTATTTTCCCTCTGGTTTTCTCCTGTGGCCCATTACCTTTGCTCTACTTGAACTGAAGAGAATATACAGAGATTTGTGGCAATCTACTGAAATTTTTATAACCTGAATTGACTTTTCAGGTTCAGGCAGTGATACCCAGAATATTAAACTGACACTTCTGGATTTCCCAGAGCTGCTGGCACACATCTGCTATTCATTTACACACAGCTTATAGAGTGAACATTTCCTAAATCACACAGGTCTGCAGAAAGTTGTCATGACAGAATTTCTGAAAAGATGAATAAAGTTGTAACATGTGCTATAGGATTACCCACATCCTTGATGATGTCGGCAATTAGACTATTGGGAGATTCTTCACCATCACTGTCAGACTGGTTTTCAATCTTTCTTCAATGATGTTGAACAATTCAAACAGAAGAGAGAAGGATGAGCAAAGAAATAATGGAAGGAAGTGGAGGTGGTATGTCTTTAGGCATGACCTAGAAAGAATTATTTGGAAATAAGCATAGCAGGGAGCACAGGAATATACTGTAGTCCAAATGTCTGTTTAAATTTGGCACACACTTTTACAGTGGTAAGATTCTAAAAACAAGGTTAGTTTCTCAGACTAGACCTCAAAAGACATTTAAAGCTCTATTGAAAAACTGTTCAGTTAAAATGAAAAATTGTAGAAAATATTACTATTACCATGCTCATGAATAGGGAAGCTGAATGGAACAGTAGCTAAAAGCTTTGAGATTTGATTTTTTTAGTAGTTGTATAACCTTGGGCATGTTACTTAATCCCTCTTGATTTCAGCTTTCTCATCTATAACATAATGAGAAAAATACCTACTTCAGAGTTTTTGTTTTAGGATTAAGTAAAATAATTCAATCAAGCACATCAAGAAATTCTTGGAGTACTCAAGAAATTTTAATGATTATTTTATAATTAAGATTATTATTGTATCTGAAGAGGAGAAAGCTATTTAGTTTTTCTCAGTTTTTAGAAGAGTTGAAGGAAGAGACTTTAATCACTGAGTTTATACATTTGCACAAAGAATAGGAAACAGCTTACATTATATATGAGGAATTCATTAAGAAATTCCAATTTGGCTAAGTAGCAGACTTATTAACATTAACAGAACTTTTAGAGTGGTATTTTGTTTGGTACTAAGAAATCCTAACAGTTCAGTTTGTTTCCTTGGACTCTAAATAGATAATAGTCCGTAGTTGTATTACTTTACATATGGTGTCCTCCTTTGGAAGAAATTTTTGAATACCTTCACTGGACAAATGCACAAGTATCTGAGACCATTTAAGATGATTCAGAATGTCAAAAGTATTTTTATAATAATGCTAAGATATTATTTGCCTTTTTCACATTCTTTCTCTCACAATGGTGCAGTAGATTTTTCAAGAAGCTACATGCTGCATGATATTGTAGTAAAATAAATGTGGAAGGACTTATAGAATTTGATTGTTACTATTAAGCCAGATTTTAAAGAGACTTGCAAAAAATTTAAACAATGCCACTGTTTCCACTAAGTTCTTATTTTAGAAAATGTAATTTAAAAAAATTTAAAATAGAAATATTTTATTTGTGTTAAATATGATGCTATTTTTAAAAGAATCAAATATTTTTAAAGTTCTCAGGTACAATTTATACTATGAGAAATACTGATAAAGTCCACATAGACAAAACTCTTTGAGGTTTTTCAGTACTTTTTACAAGTATAAGGGGCTGTGATTTAGCTCAGTGGGTAGAGCACCGCTCTGCAGTCTCTGAGGTCCTAGGTTCGATTCCCAGCACCACAAAAATGGGAGAAGGACATGGCAATCCACTCCTGAGTAAATCCCAAAACAATCAGCCATTGAAAACCCTATGCTCATCGCTATGAGTCGGATACGACTAGATGGCACCTAAAAACAAACAACAACTTATAAGCGTAAAGTGGTCCTATATTGAAAAGTTTGAGAACTGCTCTTACAATCAAACACTTGTAATATAGGGGCATTCAAGTGATTATGAAAACTTCTAAATAGGGCAGAGAACAATGTGCTATCTATGATTGGATGTCTAGGACTTGGGGCTACCTATACTCTAGGTCCCTTACACGTCTCTCAGTTTAACATACTGTGGGGGCTTGCATGTTTCTATGAGGCTGAAAGATATGCTATTGGTATAACAGATACCAGCAGGGTCACACATGGTGGACAGGTTTCAGCTGGGCTTACAGACTAAGACAGACTAGGGAAGAGGACTTGGTAACCCACTCCTGAAGCAACTAGCCATTGAAAACCCTATGAATAGCAGAGAAACACTGTTAGATATAGTGCTAGAAAATGAGGCCCCCAGGTTGGAAGGTATTCAAAAGACTACTGGGAAAGAGTTGGCTCCTCAAAGTCAAGGCTACTGTAATCACAGAAATGACGTGAAACCCAGGGACCTCCATTTGCTGATGTGGCATGACTCAAAATTAGGAGGAGCAACTCTAAACATCCATTAATAATTTGAATGTGGAATGTACATAGTATGAATCTAGGAAAACTAGAAATTGTTAAAAGAGAAATGGAGTGCATAAGGATTAACATTCTAGGTATCAGTGAGCTAAAATGGACAGGAATAGGCCATTTTGAGTTGGATAATTAGATGGTCTACTATGTTGGGAATGACAAGTTAAAGAGAAAAGTGGTTGCATTTGTCATCAAAAAAGACATATCCTGAAGTACAATGCTGTCAGTGATAGAATAATAACCATACACCTACAAGGAAGCCAATTAATATGGCTATTATTCAAATCTATGCACCCACCACTAAGGCCACAAATGAAGGTAAGGAAGACTTCTACAACCTTCTGCAATCTGAAATAGATTGAACGTATAATCAGGATATACTGATAATTACTGGTGACTGAAATGCAAAATTTGAAAACAAAGAAGAAGGCTCAGTAGTCTGAAAATATGGCTTTGGTTACAGAAACAATTCTGGAGATCGCATGATAGAATTTTGTCAGAACAATGACTTTTTTCATAGCAAATACAATTTTCACCAACATAAATGGCAACTATACACTTGGACTTCACCAGATGGAACATATAGGAAACAAATCAACTACATTTGTGAAAAGAGACAATGGAAAACGCCAATATAAAATGTCACAATGAGACCAGATGCTAATCGTGGATCAGACCATCAGCTGTTCATATGCAATTTCAAACTGAAACTGAAGAAAAATAGAACAAGTGTATGAGAGCCAAGGTATAACCTTGAGTATATCCCACCTAAGTTCAGAGACTACCTCAAGAACAGATTTGATGCATTAAACATGAATGATAGAAGACCAGATGAGTTGTGGCATGACATCAAAGGTATCCTTTATGAGGAAAGCAAAAGATTATTAAAAAGACAGGAAAAAAAGAAAAGACCAAATTACATGTCAAAAGAGATTCTGAAACTTGCCCTTGAATGTGGAGCAGCTAAAGTAAAAGGAAGACATGATGAAGTTAAGGAACTAAACAGTAGATTTTGCAAATCATCTTGCGAAGACAAATCAAAGATTTTAATTACATGTGCAAAGAGCTGGAGACAGAAAACCAAAAGGGAAGAATGCATTCTGTTTTTCTCAGGATAAAGGAATTGAAAAAGTTCAAGCCTCAAGTGGCAATAGTGAAAATATTAAATGATATAGGAAACATCAAAAGAAGATGGAAAGAATATACAGAATCATTATACAAAAAAGAATTGGATGACCAACCATTTCAAGAGGTTTCATATAATCAGGAACCAATGGTACTGAAGGACAAAGTAGAAGCTGCCTTGAAGGAGTTGGAAAATCACAAGGATCCAGGAACTGATGGAATACCAATAGAGATGTTTCAACAAACAAATGCAGCCCTGGAGGTGCTAACATGTTTATGCCAAGAGCCTGGTAAACAGCTACCTGGCCAACTGACTGGAAGAGATCCATATTTGTGCCTATTCCCAAGAAAGGAGATCCAACTGAATGTGGAAACTATTGAATTATCTCATTAACATCACATGCAAGCAAAACTTTATTAAAGATCATTCAAAAGCCAAAAGCAATGGAAGCAGTATATAGACAGGGAACTGCCAGAATATCAAGCCAGATTGAGATGAGAGTGTGGAACCAGGGACATCATTGCTGATGTCAGATATATAGTAGCCAAAAGCAGAAAATATCAGAAAGATGTCTATGTTTTATTGACTATGCAAAGATATTTCACTATGTGGATAATAATAAACTATGGATAACACTGTGAAGAATAGGAATACCAGAACACCTAATTGTACTCATGAGGGATCTGTACATGAACAAGGAAGCAGTTGTCTGAACAGAACAAGGAAACCCTGCCCTGTTTAAAGTTGAGAAAGGTGTGCGTCAGGACTGAATACTTTCATTATAACTCTTCAGTTTCTAAACTGAACAAATAATCTGAGAAGCTAGGCTTTATGAAGGTGAATATAGCATCAGGATTGGAAGAATTCTCATTAACAACCTCTGTTATGCAGATGACACAACTCTGCTTACTGAAAGTGAAGATTTGAAACATTTACTAATGAAGATCAAAGAACATAGCCTTCAGTATTGATTGTGCCTCAGTATCAACGAAACAGAAATCCTTATAACTGGATCAGTATGCAACTTTATGATAAGTGGAGAAAAGATTGAAGTTGTCCACAATTTTGCTTTACTTAGTTCTACAGTCAACACCTGTAGAAGCAGCAGTCAAGAACTCAAAAGACATATTGCTTTGGGAAAAGCTGTGGCAAAAGATTGAAAAGTAAAGATGTCACATTGAAGATGAAGGTGCACCTGACTCACTCCATGGTATTTTCAGTCCCATCATATTGTGAAAGCTAGACATTGAACAAAGGAGTTAGAAGAAGAATTGATCCTTTTGAATTATGGTGCTGGGGATGAATATTGAATGTACCATGGGCTGCCAAAAGAACCAACAGATTTGTCCTAGACGAAGTGCAACCAAAGTGCTCCTTCAAAGCAAGGATGGCTAGACTGCATCTTATGTATTTTGGATATATAGTCAGGAGGGAGCAATCCCTGGAGACAGACATCATATTTGGGAGAGTGGCAGGTCAACAAAACAAGGAACACCCTCTACTACATGGATTGACACAGTGTGTGTAACAATGGGCTTAAACATAAATAAGATCATGTGCCTGGCACAGAACTGGGGAGTGTTTTGTTTTGCTGTACATAGGTTGGTATGAGTCATACCTGACTTGACAGCACCTAACAACAACAATATACTCTAGATGTTTTGTTATATTTGTATTTAATGAACCCCTGCATGAGGGAAAACACAAATGGCCTGATTTGCTCTTCACATCAAACCATAGCTGTCTTCTGGCATTTCCCTCTATTTTGTGCTATCCTGAGGTCTATATTCTGCCTGTTTCTGTGGACACACTGCTTACTCCTTTCATTCCTTCATTAAAAAGTAAGCAGTAGGCACTTTTCCACATTATGGTCTAATGATATTGGCAAAAAAGGCATGGTCTTTGTTTTTGTGGAGCTTACAATCTAGAGCAGGAGACAGGCATTTAAAATGAAGTGCATGTACTTGGAAATAATCATAAATGAAAAGATTAGGGTGTTTATGAGGGCCAAGCCAATATCATAAACAATATTCTCTACTATCATTTAGTTCTAGTCATTTAGACAGTCCCTGTCTGTTTGGTCAAATAGGACAGTCTATTAAAGTAATGCTCTTAGTGTCTCACTTCTTCCCTTATTATATCCTTGTATCGCCCTTTTCAGATAGACTCTTGGCTTGGTTATGAAACCTACTTTAGCCAGTAGGATAAAATAAGCACAGGCTTGAGAAATTCATGTGAATTGGAGCCTGACCATTTTTTTTTTCTTGCTTCTGGGACCTCTTCTACTGAATGTAAAGAAGCCTGGAGCTGGGTGTTCACATATTCCTAGTTGTCAGCCAGAGTCAAAGGTCAGCTGTCAACAGACTATCTTATACTTTTTAGCTTCTTCAGTCATCCAGGTGATTGCAGCTGCATGTGTGATGCCAACCCAGACTGCTGCCTCACAGAATTTCGAGCAAATTTGGCAGCTTGTGTATAGACCATGATCTTTGCTGGGTATATCAGTTATTTTCTGGCACATAGCAAATTGTGACATAATAGAGGGACCTACCTCTTCCTGGGGCACTGGGGAGGAATTTAAGCATTGTTAGAGTACTATTGTGTACTGCCAAATTACTACTGAAGTGAGTGGTAAGACTTTATTGTGAGTACTTCCTTTTAATGTGTATTTTTCCTTTAAGTAAGGTAAGATTTTAGAAGCCTGGGCAATTTGACTACTAAATGACAATTGCTGGACCCTTCCCTGGTGCCCTGGCTGACATAAGCAAAGGACTGTCAGCCAAGCAGCCAGTTGGACTGCCCTCATGCCAGCACTGCCTTTTTTGAATAATCCACAGACGCCTTGAAGGAACTACATGGCAAACATGGCTGCTTACTGCTGAAGCACAGCTCCAGTTCTAGAACACACTAACCCAGCCATAATTATTTCAAACACCTTATTCCAAACTTTTTTTTTTTTTTGCCATTACCAGTCTACATAAATTCTATAACCCTGCTTACCCTACAACTGTTCTCACTCAGCCAGAGGGAGCCTACTTCCCCTGGAGGCCCAGCAGAAGTCCTGTGATTGGTGCAAATGCAGTTCTTCAATTGCATGAAGTTCTGCTGTGATTGTTGAAAACATTCTTGTCACACCCTCCTTCCAGTTATATAAACTCTTTTTTCCAGCCAGCTAGGAGACACCCTCCTATGTTGCCCCCCTGGTTTTGCAACATTAGGTCCAATAAATGGCTTGTCTTCAGTGGTCTTTTCTTGTTTACTTGTGATCTTTATCATTGGTAGAGTGGGTTCACCTGGGTAACACAAAGAGAGTACAGTGGAAGTGGCAGCGGAGTAGTAGCAGTGGCAGAGATAACAGTAGCCCACCCCAACTGCAGTTGTAACAGCAATATCAGTAGTAGCAATGAGAGGGCAACTAAAGAGTTCTGGATGACATCCTGGGCAGAAGTGATAGAGAGCAGAAGCAATGGAGACCACAAAGGCTGTGAAGAGCTGTGGATGTAAAACTGTGGGCCCTGGTCACTGGAATAGTTCCAGTAAGCTGCCAAACCTTAAATGCCAAGGGTCTGAGACAGCCTAAGTCTGAGAGCTGTAACACTTGTTGCAGTCAGAGGCTGACGGTCCTGACACTGTAGGCTGGACAACTGTAACACTTGTCAAGGGCTGAGGATTCTAACACTCTAGGCCCAAGAGCTGTAACATATGTTGCTATAGGGCTGAGGTTCCAGCCTCTGAGACGTGTATGAGAATTATAACACTAGAAGGTTCCACTTCCTACAATTTGTTGCAATCTGGTGCTTCCATCCACTGCTGCTGGAAGGACAGGATTACAAAAGATGCCAAGTGCCAGGGTTGCTGGTCGTTAAAGCCCCTAGTAATAAGCCTCCAACCTTAGCGGCGAAAGCCATGTCTCTGGTGTCTAAAACCTGGAGCAATAGGTCTCCACCTCTTAGGGCTTGGAGCTGTAAGCTCTGGATCTGCCAGTCTAGCCTGTAGGCCTTGGGCACTCAAGGCATCAGATTGCCTGCACTGTAAGAGCTTCTCCTTGCCTACCTACAACTCCTATCTGGGTAGACCAAAAGGACCCAAGCTGATTGGTAATAAAATCACCTGAAGACTTCGTGGCTTTAAACAACTACCTTTGTATTTGCTCACATAACCTCATTATCTGAAAACTGGTGACTTTTTATGGGAAATTATTATTAGTACCATTTCTTTCTCTTTTCCTCTGTTGGAACTACTATTTGTGATGTGTTGTATCTCCTAGATTCCCTAATCTTCTTTTATCTTCTTTCTCCTACTTTACTATTTCTGTTTTATAAAGAATTTCTTTCACTCCCTTTTATAAACCATATTCTGAGGGGGTTTTTTGAGGAGAGAGAGGAGACTATCTTATTTTTAATTTTTATGAAAACTCTTTCTGCCTTCACAATTCTTGCTTTTGTTTTTTGGATGGAACAAAAAAACAACTTTTTTGAGGATATTAGTTATAGCATATTTGGTGATTTCTTCTCATCCTTGGTTTACTTTTATTTCTTCTCATTACTTTGCATGTTGGTCCTTATATTTCATGTAGAAGGCTTTTCTAGAATGTCTTATTATCAGTAGTGTTATACTTATTAAAAAGTGGACACTGAATATGGAGTTGGAAGTTTTGATAATCTGGATGCTTTTTTTTTTTTTTAAAGAATTGGCTTTGCTTTGGCTGTAGAGTATCCAGAATTTTTGCTGACGACTTCCATGCCAACATCTACCAGGACTCTCTTCAGAGAAATTAAGAAAAATACTCTTTGAGAAAAATACTCTCCATTCACCCATACCAATCATCTTCCTCTGGTGTTTGGATGGGAATAAGTTTGGTGATATAAGTTTGTTCTGTGGCTTGGCACCAAAAGAGAGCTAGACTGTCCCATAATTTGTATTATTTATGAACACATGGTACTCTTGTTTTATCATTGCTCTTTTGTGCCTATGGTGCCTCAGAGTCAAGGATGTCTTTGGCTCAAATTCTCCAGGATATATATCTTCCTTTTCCTATGGTTGAGAGATGGTGGCTCTGTTTGTCATTCTTTCATGGCTATTACAAAATACCTGAGAAAATAACTTAAGGGAGGAGGGATTTATTTTGGCTCATGGTTTCAGAGGTTTCAGTCTGTGGTTTCTTGGCTCTGTTGTCTCTGGGCTGATGTGTGGTGAGGCAGAGTATTATGGCAGTGAGCATGTGGTGGCGTAAAGTGGCTTAGTTCATGGCAGGCAGAGGGTGGAAAGAGATAGAAAGGAAACATCCAGGGACAAGATAAACTCCCCAAAGACAGGCATGCCCATGGTGACAGATTTCCTCCATCTATGCCTCACCTACTATTAAACCATTCAGCTATGAACTTGTCAGTGGATTAATCCATTGAATCAGCTAGTGCCCTTCTGATCCAATTACCTCCCAATAGCACCACCAGTTGGGGACCAAGCCTTTGATACATATGTCTTTTTGGGAAACATTTCACATCCAAACCATACCAGTGGCCAAAGCTTGTGAGGAATTAGAAGCTCTTTAGTTATATCTTTTTACAGACTTTAAACCATCTCTGTGTCTCCAGTTCTTCATCCACCCCCCTGCCTTTTGCAACACCCGTTTCCCTGTACTCCTTAGCATTTCTTGGTTCCAAGCTTGTGTCTTGTCAATACTCTCTTCTGCGTACAGTTAGACTTGACCTTCTTCTGCTGTGCAAGTACAGAGGGTGCCACAAAATGTGTACACATCTTGGGATGAAAACTTCCATTTTGTTGTTTTAAGAATGTATCATATGCTTGTTCTGCTAATTCCTGTCTCATGTGCACATGAATGTCATACTACGCATCACTACTGTAATTCAATTCAACCTCAAAAATACATAACATCTCTTAAAATGTGTATACATATTTTGGCACCACTAGTATATTTCCTATTACTTTATGAGTTCAATCATTATACTCTATAGTTTAGCCCTATAAATGTTTCTAGTTCTGCTGAAGATGAAGGAATATTTTGTTCTTTGTTCTTTTAATTTGGGGATGATTTTTGAGAAGAAAAAGGATGAAATATTTTCATATTAAATCCAGGTTTATTAATTGCATTTTGTGGTCTATAGAATAATTCTCCAAGCCTGGCATATGGGCTCTTCATAGTCTGACATTGTCCCACCTGCCCAGCCTTCAGAAGCTATGTGTTTTTATAGGCAACTTAGTCACATGTATCCTGAATTCCAGATTTACTGTTAACATTTGTCTGAACAAGTCATGTTAATTTTTAGCTTCTTATTCTTCTGCACCTTTATTAGTCCATCTGCCTAAAGATGCCCAAGAGACCAACTCATATGTAATCTCTTTTATGAACAGAGATGGGCAATCTCTCTTTTCTATGTGCTTACAGAAGGTAACCAGTTTAGCAATTACCAAGTTTTCAGTCATCTGTTTCTCTGTATGTCTCTCTAGCTAGACTGTGGAATCTCCAAGGGCAGGCATAAGACTAATCATTTTTATATTCTCAATGCATGGCATATGCTTTTAATGTTTATCAAATAAATGAATGAATGAATTAAAACTTTGAAAGCTCATCCTGATTATCCTCCCTTGGAAGATGAAGTTTTATTATGGTATGGGATTTAATGATCACCTGTCAAGTTTACAGTGATTATGAGGATTTTCTATAGAATTATAAAATTTGAGAACTGGATCGGTAATAAAAATATCACCCATAAATATGATAGATTACTGTGTGCCAGGTCCAGGACTCTAAGCACTTTACATGGAGATTGTGTCTTGCACTATTTAACTTAACAGTGATTTTGGCCAACTAGTCACACAATGTTTCAATTTGTCAATAAAAACTTTTAATAAGGCCACTTAGTTTTATTGTGGTAGTATAGCAAGAAATATAAAAGAAGTACAGTTATGCAATCTTGGAATTACGGATTCTTATTCTGTTATTTTTCATAGACTTGTTACTGGTTTTAGTTGACTGAAAGCTCACAAGGGTATATATTGCATCATTAAATCTCCATCACCTATTACTGTATCCCCAGTACCTATTACAGTGCCTAACACACACTAGAGGGTCAATAAGTATCTATTGAATGAATAGCTTTCATGTAACTCACAGTGCAGGCTTGTAATGCTATACAATCTCTGGGCTAAAATGGCTGGGAAAAGCCCATGGAGGGGATGGGACTTGGGATGATATTTAGAAATCATGGAGGCTGGAGAAGTAAAAGGAGAACGTAGAGGATTCTGAAAGCTGATGAAGTTTAAACACACTAAGATCCCTTCTCCATCCCCAAATACCTCACTTGCAGTTATGGCGAGGCTTAAGTTCCCCACCATGCACAGTTCTTTCTTTGTTTTCTTTTATATTATTGGAAATTTTTAATGTACAACTTAATGGGTTTCATTATGACATGAGTTGCATTCTGACATTTCCATATGTACATGTCATTGTACATTGCTCACATAACTTCCTCCTTACCCTCTTATGACCCTCCCCCATGCAACAATGGTCTTCTTTTGACTTGCATGTCTTTTTGTGAGAATATTTATCTGTATATGTGCATCTCGATTTCAATTTAAATCCAAGCTTTTTTTCTGTAGTGATCTACCATTTTACATTCTCAGCAATATCAGGTGACTGATCTAGTCTGTTTTTATTAATGTCAGTCTTTGGTATTATTATTATTATTATTATTATTAATTATTTTATTTCCCCTAGTCTTGTAGGTTTTTTCTATCTTCCCCCCTTTTTGTCCCACCATACTCATAAAGTTGTGCTGTTTACATTGAGGTTGACCTCTCCCACTTCATCCCTCCTTGTTGACCCTCTTCCCTGTGTCCCATCTTCTCCAATCATTGCTTCACTTTGCTAGATCCTGCCCTCGTTCTTTCCTCTCCTTAAATTGACCCTTCTACACTAAGTTTAATTGAGTTTTTTAATTATGTTTCAGTTTACGTATAGTATTTTTTCCTCCTTTTAAGTTTGATTCAGCTCCCACATACAAGCGAGAGCATACTATATTTCTCTTTTTGGGCTTGTGTTGATTCACTTAAGATGATGTTCTCTAATTCCATCTATTTTTGCTGCAAATGGCATTATTTCATTTTTTAATTGCTGAGTAGTATTCTATTGTGTATATGTACTATAATTTTTTATTCATTCTTCTGTTGATGGGCACTTTGGTGGATGCCATATCCTTGCTATTGTGAAAAGTGCTGCATTGAATATGGAGATGCAGGTTTCTCTGCTGCACAATTCTTTCACTTAAGGAATTGTTTCTTTAAATTCCAAGTAAATGTCTTGAGAGGGTGACTAATTTGCCTATTATAAATTGTTGCCAGCTGGTCCAGGTGGCTGATGGCCTGTAATCCCAGCCACGCAGATGGCAAACAAGAGGATCGCAAGTTCAAGGCCGGAGGTCGCCTGTACCATTTAACAAGACCCTGTCTCAAAATAAAAATAAAAAGAGGCTGGAAGTGCAGCTCAGTGGTAGAGTACTTGCCTGCCTAGTACTTGTGAGGCCCGTGGGTTCAGCTCCTCAGTACTGTCCCATCCCTACAAAAAAAGGGTCATTTCTGCCCAGCCCAGTGGCTCAGCTATAATCACAGCAAGTTGGGACGCTGAGGCAGGAAGATGGTGAGCTGGACACCAGAAGCAACATGTGTAACTTGGTGAGACCTGTCTCAGAAAAAAGCAGGGGAGAGGCTGGGCAGGTACCTCAGTGGTGGAGTGCTTGCCTGGCATATGGAAGACCCTCGGTTCAATCCCCAGTATCTCAAAGACAAACAAATGAATAAACAAAGAAACAAAACAAAAACCACTTATTGCCTCATTAGCACAGATGATGTGTCTTAACCTAAGCAGGCTGTTTCAAACTGCTCTGTAGTCATCTGGCTTGAGATTGGGAAGGTGAAAGCTCCAATGTGGAGCCAGAGCTGGAGAGGCCTCGGTGGCACCCCCCTGAAGTACCTCCACATTAGTGGACACACAGACACTGCCAAGAAGGCAAAGCAGAGACTTGGAGCAGCAAAGATTAGCACTTTCCTACATATTAATCAATCAAAATCTCCTAATTCTTCTACAGTATGTCTTTTATTTGATGTTATGCATATATATGGTGAACTGCTTTGTTTACACTTTTACCCAAGTACATGACAAAAAGATTTAATAGATGAAAAGGACAGAGTTCTCTGGTACAGAAGGCAGGGGACTGGGGTTTAGCTCAGTTGGTAAAGTGCTGCTTTGAGGCCCTGGGTTCAATCCCCAGCACTGCATAAATGGAAGAAGGACCTGGCAGCCTAGTCCTGAAACAATCCCCAAATGATCAAACATTGAAACCCTATGAATAGCAGAGAGGCACTGACAGTACCAAGTGTGGCAGTGTTGAGAAGTGTTTCATTCTGTTTTACACAGGGTGGCTTTCTATGGTGTCTATCCACAGTACTTGGGGGTTGAACCCAGGGTCTCACACTTGAAAGTGCTCTGCCACTGGGCTGCATCCCCAGCCCAGTTTTTATTTTTTATCTTGAAGCAGGGTCTCACTAGTTACACAGGCTGTCTCTGGCTTCAAAATTGCAATCCTCCTGCCTCTGACTCCCAATTGCTGAGATTATAGGCACGTGACACCACACCCGGCAGCAGTGGTGGCTACTTCTGCTGCTTCTTCTCCTACCACTGCTGCTGCTGCTGCTTCTTTCCTCCTCCCCCGCCTCCTCCTCCTCCTCCTACTACTACTCTTCTTCCTCTTCTTCTTCCTCCTCCTCCTCCTCTTCTTCTTCTTCTTCTTCTTCTTCTTCTTCTTCTTCTTCTGCTATTAATTGTGCAAAGCAGTTTCATTATGATGTTTCTATACATACATCATAATGTGCTTTTATCATATTCACCCCCTCAATTTCCCTTTCTTATTCACCTTCGTCCCCTTGTCTTTCTTTTCCCCCCTTTACATCCCTAATTGTTACCCCTTTTACCCTTGTGTTCCCTACCCCCATAATCCATATATGGGAGAAAATATGTGTCTTTGTGAGACTGGCACGGTGTTTCTTTTATTTCTTTTCTTCTTCTTTTTTTAAAAAGTTGTTGTTGTTGTTGTTAGGTGCCGTTGAGTCGGTATCCGACTCATAGCGACCCTATGTACAACAGGGGAAACACTATTGTCAGAGCTTCTCTGCTGTTCATAGGGTTTTCAATGGCAGATTGATTTTTGGGAGGGGGTTGCCAGGTCCTTCTCCCAAGCCTGCAGCACCTGGTGTTCCCAGGCGGTCTCCCATCCAGGTACTAACCAAGCCCGACCCTGCTTAGCTTCCGAGATCTGACGGGATCGGATGCCACAGGGCTACGGCTGCAGGCTTTTAAAAAGTACTAGCTATTTATTCCTTTAATAGAGGTGCAAATTATTGAAATCTGGGGATTATTTTGAAAATATGAATTTTGAGGGGTCATTCATTTCTGATGATGAATGTATGGTCCTTATATTTCTAGAAATATACTTAACAAAAATATTTATTTTTAGATAAAACAAAAATCTCAAGCTAATTAGCATGGAAATAAATTAAATTTGACTCTTCTTTTAAAATGTAGCTGATAGACTAGATTCCATGATTAATTCATCTTTGTTTCCCCAAGTTTAGTCCACTGCCTGGCATGTTATAAGCCCTCAAAAATATTTATAAATGAATGAAAAGAATTGTATCCACAGTAAGCATCTCCAGCATAATGAATATCTCATTTTGTGGATTTGAATAATTTATTGTGTTTGTGAATGGCATAGCGTCCTAAAGCATTTTTTTGAGTCTTTACTCAATGTGGAAATGTACAGAAAAGACTGCAGAGTCATTTGGCGGAAATGGGAGTCAATGAAAATTTTACAGAAAACTCTGGGAAACTAAAATATGAGGTTCATCTATTAGAAAATGGGGTAATTCAAGAAACAAATCCAAATCTATATATATTTGGGTGCAGTACATTTTTTAAAGCTAGCCCAGTGTCCCATTGGTCTAAGTTTTTTTTCTTAGTAACCTTCCTTTCTATATTATCAGTAATTTTTAACATATAAAATAATGACAACCCCACATTACGTGGGTACTTCACTGAGTATGATTATATCGGCTGCCATGATTAGCTTTTAATTTGTGGAAGGGTATAGTAACACATTGCTGTTCTTAGACTGAATTACCATGTGCAATCCCAAAACAAGCAGCCATTGAAAACCCTATGAGGGTTGTTATGAGTCATACTTGACTTGATGGCACTGAGCAACAACAACAGTAACAATTTCTGTGAAAGGGGCTGCAGTTTAGTTTAGTTGGTAGATGCTGCTCCGCACTTTCTGCGGACCTGTTTGATCCCCAGCACTGCAAAAATGGGAGAAGGATGTGGCAGTCCACTTCTGAAATAATCTCGAAAAAGTCAGCCATTGAAAACCCTATGAGGGTTGCTAAGAGTCAGATATGACTCAAATGGCACCTAACAACAACAATTTCTGTGAAAAGTACCATGTCTGACCATCAGCTTAGGGAGGAAGCCACTTCTGTACTTGATGGCTTTCAAGGTATGAGGATCCAGCTGCTGCATAAGTGCTTAGCAATAGGAGACCCTTTCCTATATTATTTCTTTGAATTTATTATTAGATATTATTTATTTTCTAGAAGCAGGTATATTATATCTAGAGAGACAGAAAAAGTATATGCTCTTGTAGACCTGGAAATAAATGAATGTGAAGTAAAAAAAATAAAGCAAAAAAAAAAGGATCATCAGGAGAGAAGCAAGCTGTTGAGAAAACTGAGAGCAAGACACTGTCATAAAGATTTGAAATGCTGCAGCACAAGTTTTTTTTTTTTAATTTTATAGCTCTCTTCATTCTAAAAGGTCATGGCAATAAGAGAGATGAAGGGTTATCCTTTATGATCTCTAGTAATTTAAGATACTGTAAACAAATAAATCCTGAGGATAAGGAAATGTTTATTAGCCTTAGGAGACTTAGCAAGAGTTAGTTAATGTGTTGGTACACCAGGTGGCTGAATTAGAAGACAAAGATCAGTCCACAGGAAGCACAGAGTTCTTCCCAGAACATTAAGCACACATTCTTATTACAATAATAGATGGCATTGTCTTAAGAATAAGAGATACTGTCTTTAAAATCTAGATACCTGACCAGCATAGGAAATAATTAGAGAGGGTATATATACAGGAATTAGACAAACTCAGGAATTTCAAGAGACAAGGGAAGAAGATGGAAGTATGGAATGAGGAATTGGCACAGGGAAATGTTCACCAAGCCTTCCCTTCTCATTTGTATACTTTTGGTTTGAGCTACAATTTATCATTCTAGAAGAACTGTCTTACTTGAATGAGTAGAAGAATGTATTCTTTTCATTCTTGAGCAAAATTATGTAAATCGAATTCTTCTTCCTTTGAGATATACATTGAAGGTGGACTCCTTAGTGTCTAATGTAGTTTAAATCTTAAATGTTCCCTGAAAGCTCATGTGCCTGCAGCTGTACCACTGTGGCATCTGATCCTGTCAGATCTCAGAAGCTAAGCAGGGTCGGACCTTAGTACTTGGATGGGAGACTTCCTGGGTACACCAGCTAGTGTAGGCTTGGGAGAAAGACCTGGAAACTGCCCTCCTCCCCCCAAAAAAAAATCACCCATTGAAAATCCTATGAATAGCAGAGAAGCACTAATGATACTGTTTTGCCTGTTGTATGCAGGTTCGTTATGAGTCAGACGGTGACTCAACAGCACCTAACAACAACAACAACAAAAACTCATGTACTGAAGGCTTGGTTTTCAATGCAGCAGTGGTCAGAGGAGATGGGAAGTGATTGGATCATGAGGGCTCAGACCTCATCAGTGGATTAATCCATTTATGGATTTAAAGGCTTAATGGATTTGGGGTAAAGGTTTTGTTATAGAAGTGAGCTCTGTGTGCTTCCCAGCTACCATAAGGTGAGCAGCCTTTTCTCTACCACACACTCCCCACGGTGATATTGTACCTCAACACAGACCCAGAGTGCCTGGGCCAAGAGACTATGGACTGAAACCTCTGAAACCATGAGCCAAAATATATTTCTTACTTTTAAGTTGTTTCTCTTAGCATTTTTGTTACAGCAATGGAAAACTAAATGACACAGTACCTTTTTTTTTTTTTTTTTGTACTCCCAGGTTGAACCTAGGGCCTCACACATATTTTACGAGTGTTATCCCACTGGGCTGCACCCATAGCCCATATTTTATTTTTATTTTTTATTTTGAGACAGGGTCTTGCAAATGTTATGCAGGCTGCTTCTGGCCTCAATCTTGTGATCTCTCTGTCTCAGCCTCCTGAATTGCTGCAATTAGAGTCATGTGCCACTGTACTTGGAAATCTTGGGGAAATCATTTTTTTTCAGTACCCAGGGCCTCGTACTTGCATGCTTTGGAAGTACTGGACCACTGGGCTTCACCTCTAGCCCATTTTTTCTTCAACATTTTTGAGACAGGGTCACACCAAATTACGCAGACTGCTTCTGGTCTTGAACTTGTGATCCTCCTGCCTCCGCCTCCCTAGCCTCTGGGATTACAGGTGTCTGCCACCCTGCCCAGCTAGTCTTGGGGAATTCTTAAGGAGTATTGGAGAAGCTCTTCGTATGCCAGTATTCAATGAGACTATATTTCTTCCTTCCCACCTCAAATAAGGGAGCAAATGATTTTTAGATTGGGTAAATCCTCAGTGTGAAAGTGTTGTGACCTCAGTTGAACTGGGACTCAAGCTGGGGTAAGTGCTCATTCAGACTATCCAAATATCCAAATGTTCCAAATTCCCCCAACACATGAAATTCTCACATATGCCATTCTATATGAGTCTTTTAGATGGGTAGTGGTGAACAGAAATGGCCAAATTTGAGAACTCTTTTATGTAAGGGAAAATTTCTTCATTACTTTATTCTACTGGGATATTATAATAGGGTCCTTCTGAATAATTGAATAGTGGGCCAATTTTTGGAACTGTGAGATCTTATGACTATTTAGTATTAATTGAAGAATAACATACTCAACAATGTTTATTATTTGTATATCCAGACTATATGGTTTAAATGCACTGGATCCAGAAAACCAATGGGATCTCTTCTGAATTGTGGCTCTAGAGACTTTGCTCCTTTGTTAATCAATGAAGGGAAATGAGGAATCAGAGAATCTACTGGTTTGTGTACAGAAAGTTACTTTCTTTAGATCTGATTAATCAGATTAATTACAGAATCTGGATTCTCAATGTCCTCACCTGTCAAAAAAGATCACAGCGTAGGTCAAAGATTTTTGGACTTCGATGTGCACTAGGTATCACTTCTTAATTTCTGCAGTAGGTTTGAGGAGGCTCAAGAATTTGCGATTGTCACATGCTAATTTTGCTAATACAGACAGCACACTTAGAGAACCACTGAGGTAGGTGATATTTATGATTTCCTTCACATTTACACACTATGAGCATAATGAGGCAAAATAAGCTCTGTCATTTTCTTCCCAGAAAAGAAATTCTACCAAAGCCATTTATCTGCCTAGAGATATTTGTGTGCAGGGAATTTCTGAGAGATGTTTAAGGTTGTCATCTAATGGCAGCTATTGTGACTGTTTATATATGTCAGAAATGCATAAATTTGAGTTGAACTTTAGAAGGTTTGTCTATGTGCAAGTCATTTAAAAGAAATATTCACCTGAGTGGAATTATCAGGAAGGAATCCATGGCATTTAAGCTCCTGTTAAAAGTAGCAAACATTTTCTTTTGCAAGACAAAATGGTATTATGGTAGTCTCCACTTATCTACAGGGGTTACTTCCAGGACCCCCAGTGGGTGCCTGAAACCATAGAGAGTACTGAACACTATATAGTATTTTTTCCTATACGTACATATATTCTCAAGTCTAATCCACATCCTCTCAACACTTTTAGAAAGCTTCAAAATCAGACAGGATTGCAATTTCATGCAGAGTGAATGCCTGCCCTTAAAACTGTTGAAAGGGTATGGACTAGATTTGAAAATATATGGTACCTATGATAATTTATAAATTAGGTACAGTAATTAATTAACAATAACAACAAAATAGAACAAGTATAGCAATGTACTGTGAGAAAGTTATATGAATGCCACCCCCCCCTCAAAACATCTTGCTGTACTCCACTCATCCTTCCTCTTCTTTGGTGATGTGAGATGACACAAAGCATAGGTGATGCTGTAAAATGAGATGAATATCATAGACATTGTGATGCACTGTTAGGCCATTGATCTTATAACTATATGCCAAAAGGGGTATTGTCTGATTCAGATGATCCTGGATCATGGAATCATGACAATATCAATGGCTGGATTAGTCAGAAGCAGACGATATGAATGTGGAGAATCTTCAATAGTTGAAAGTTGTTTCCTGGAATACCTTTGGGATAATATTGTAATTGGAAGTTCTTGTCTCTTTCATTTTCACTAGTCAAAGTATTACTGCAGGGATTTTAATCCTTCAGTCCTCATATGGTGACTTTCATCCTGAGTTCCATCCAAGGATCATATTCCATAATTTTGTCTTTTAATGTCTGTACAAATTTGGTAATGTCTACATGGCTGGTTCTGCTTTAGTTTCCTCTACTTCTTTTTCCTCTCCCTCTGTACATAACTCTACTTGTTCTTCCAGTTCCTCGTTTGTTAATACTTTTTGATGGCCTTCAAGTATGTTCTTCTGCTCCTTCATCATGTGTCTTGGCAAATTCTCTATCAAGTTGTGTTACTGCATGAATGATTTTTGTAACCTCTCCATTGATCTCCAGAAAAAATTTAAAAATCATTCACAACTTCACTCCATAGATTGTTTCAGCAGGCAATTACAGTTTTGGGAGTTAACTAATGCATTATGGCTTTAGAGAATGTTATTGTGTCTACAGTAGTGAATGATTTCTAGCACTGCATTATGTATAGGTTTAGGGTCTGCATCAATTGCTTATCAAGTTGTTTATAATCAAATACTAGCTGGGTGTATGCAGACATGAAAAATTAAGTTATGTCCGGGATAAGGGCTAAAACAATGAGGTTGTTTTAGGAGGTCAAAATAAAACCTCAACATTGTTGTTTTTATAGCAAACATATTAAGGGATGCCAAGTATATTGTCTATTATTAATAGGACTTTAATTTCCCACTTTTTCCCTTCCAAATATATTTTCATTCCTAGGATGAAGGATTGGTTAGAACCATTTTATAAACAAGATAGCTGTCATCCATGCTTTGTGATTTTGTTACCACACATGGGTAGATAATTTTTGTTTTGTTTTGAGAAGACATGGGTTCTTTGCTCCATATTTTGTGCCTGGCTTCATCATATGGCCTGCCGCTTTGCCACATAGTACCAGAGTTAATATGTCCTTCCATGTTTTATGTCCTGTGTTTACATTTGCACTTTATATTGTTATTGTTAGGTGCCATTGAGTCATGTCCAACTTATAGCCATACCACTCTGGTGTCCAATCCCATCTGATCTTGGAAGCTAAGCAGGGTTGGGACTAGTTAGTCTTTGAATGGAGACCATCTGGGAATACAAGTTGCTATAGGCTTGGGAGAAGGACCCAGTAGCTCACTCCTGAACAATCAGCCACTGAAAACTCCATGAATAGCAGAGAAGCACTGACACAGCACTGGGCATGGTGCAGTGTTGGAGAGTGTTTCATTCTGTTGTACATAGGGTCACTATGAGTTGGACCCTTGGCACCTAACTCAATGACACCTAACAACAAAAACAAAGGCTCTCTTGGCTATTTTTTTCCCCAGAAAATCCCAGTTTTATTGCAATTGAAGACTTGTTTTTGATGATATCCTTTTTCCTTAACTTTTTTACAGTGATGGAAATGTGGTAACACATTCTTCACTGACAGACACAGTGTAATTATTTTTATATTTAATTTCAAACCTCTTCTTGAATTTGTTCCCTTAGTTGGAATAAATGGCTTGGGTCATTCATTTTAGGTGATCACTTGCTAACATTTTCACATAGGTTCAATGCTTTCTTGCACAACACAATGCTGTCAGTCAGAATATATTTCCTGCCCATGTCTTCCATCAATAATTTAATTCATTTTTCCATCTTAACTAAGCACTTATGCACTGTGGCTATAACTTTTTCAGTTTGAAGTGAAACAAACTGGCATTGATGTATTTTTCCTTCTTCATGATTTCATGGGTAGAAGATTGGTTCTTACCATAGACCCTGGAAACCTCAGTGTGCAGTTTTTTTTTCTTTTCATATAAGTTAACAACTTTTATGTTTTATTTAAAGGAAGTACTTTACATCTACTTTTTAGTATAATGGGCTGAAGTTTAGCTCATTTGGTAGAGTGTTTCTCTGCATTTTCTGAGACCCTGGGTTTGATCCCCAGCAAGACAAAAAAGGGAGCAGGACCTTGTGGTCCATTCCTGAAGCAATTCTGAAACAAACAGCCATTGTAAACCCTGTGAATAGCAGAGATGCAATAGATTATAATGCCAGGCATGATACAGTGTTGAGGAGTGTTTTGTTCTGTTGTATGTAGAATCATTGTGAGTAGGACCCGACTTGATGGCACCTAACAACAACTTCAATATATCAGAATTGCTAGCATCACTACTGTTGCACTTTGAGGCCATTAGTAAGTACATAAGGGTTATTGGAATACTTGTCCTTTAGTGTCATTACAATCATTCTGATTTCTGACTGACAGGTGGGTAGAAGATAACGCACCACAGATACTTGGGGGTTCCTCTTATTCTGAATCTTCACCAGCATTTGTCATTTTCCTCTTTTTGAAAACAGCCATTCACATGTAGATAAGCTGACATTTAATTATGATTTTGATTTCCCGTTTCCTGGTAATTAATGGTGTTGAACATTTTTTTCATATGCATCTTGGCCATTTGTACATCTTCTTTTGAGAAATCTCTATACTGGGCATTCACTCATTTTTTGAAAAAACTGAATTTACTTTTGTAATTGAATCATTTGGATTATATATTCTAGAAATTAATCTATTGCCAGATGACTAGTTTGCAATATTTTCCCCCTTCTGTAGGTTGTCTCTTCACTCTGTTGATTGTTTCCTTTACTGTATATTAGCTTTTAATGTAATATAATTTGTCCATTTTTTCTTTTGTTGCCTGTGCTTTGGGGTCATGCCCAAAAAAACTGTCCAAATCAATGCCTTGAAATACTTCATGTACATTCTCTTTTGGTAGTTTCATAGTTTTAGGTCTTAAGTCTAGGCCTTTGATTCACTTTGAGTAGATATTTGTATATATTGAGAGGTAACTAGTTTAATTTCTTTCTTCCACCTATGAACATCTAGTTCTCCCAGCATCTTTTATTGAAGAAACTTTGATTTTTCCAGTGTGTGTTATTGCTACCTTTGCTAAAAATGAAATGGCTGTGGATATGTGGGTTAACTTCTGCATTCTCTTTTCTGTTTCATAGGTCTATATATCTTTTGGTGCCAGTGCCATTCTGCTTTAGTTACTATAGCTTTGTAGTATGTGTTGAAGTCAGGTAATATAATGTCTTCTGCTCTCTTCACAAGTCTGATTTCTTCTTAAAAATTACTAGATATATTCCACCATGGCATCAGACATTCATTCCATCTTTCCTTCTTGCCCTCCCTTATCCATTCAGTTAGTGAATATTCCTCTTATCTTTTATTTTCTGTGTCCTTAAGATACAGACTTCAAGGAAGTCACCATCTAGTAGGGAGAGATAAATAAAGAAAAAGACAATTAAAACCCAGCTTGTCAAGTTCTGTCATTGAACACAGACCTAGCAATTCAGAAGAGAGATTCATACATTCTACCTGAAGATGAAGAAATGCCTCAGGAAAGATGTGGCATTCTCACTAAGTTTTGGAAGATGTTTCCCAAGTTATCAAAATGGGGCTAGGAAAGAACAATTTACCAAGTGACAAATGCTTAAAAGCTATTGAAGATATGATAGTTTGCAGTGTCAAAATACTTTAAATTAGTGTGTGGATAGGGAAGGGGATTAGAGGAGGCAGAAGACAGAGATGATATGATGCTTGATGGGACCAAAATAGAAAGGTACTTAGATACCCAAAAAAGAGTTCAGACCTTGTTTTGAGCATGGTAGGAGAGATAATGAAAGTTTCAAGAGAACTACTGAAATGGTTTGGTGTATGCTTTCCAAAAATGTGTAGGAAAAGCCAATTTAGTTCATATGCTCAAAACTACAATTAAAGAGGGTATGATACTTTGAAGCTTCTGAAGAGATGTTTTCAGCAGAATATGTTAAAAGTTAAAGAAATTCCTCTTTTTAGCTGTGAAATGGAAAGGTGTTTTGTTAGTATACTAGTAATTAAAGACTTCCTTCTAAGAAGTTAAAATGATGCTGTTATCTATTTAATTAGATATTACATATTGTCTTTAGAAGTGTAAAATGTGTTGAATAGCTGCTGCATAAGAGGTGTAAAATGTTGACTGTTCTGCCAAATGCTGTGAAATTCCTTTGCAAACAGATGTTTTACGAGAGAGAGAGAGAGAGAGAGAGAGAGAGAGAGAGAGAGAGAGAAAGAGAGAGAGAGAGAGAGCAAGAGAGAGAGAGAGAGAGGAGAAGAAAAAAAGAAAAAAGTTTATTTGCTGCCTTGCTTATGGTTCACTTGCTATCATAATCATTTATGACATCAGATTTTATCCCTGTGGAAAGGATTATGATGTTGTAAAGAAAACATTATGATTTTTGAGTAAAGAAAAATGAGAAACAGATGATCTCTTAAAAATGCAAATTATATTTTTATGCAAATATCCTTATTTGTAAAATACTCAGAGAAATGTACATATTTGTCCATTAAAAGTGCTATATAAGCAGAAATCTCTTAGCTTACTGGATTTTCAAGATTTCACTAGGCATTTAATACATTTTATAAATGTAAACTCCAATTTGAAAATCTTAAAAAAATCTTAAAAGATCAGCAATACCAATTTATGTTTTATGAAAATAACTTCAGACTTATCATAAAATAATTACATTTGTGCATCTGTCATAAAGTTACTGTTAAATCCATGAAAAGTAAGTTTAAAAAAGTCTTTAGGGGGTAGGAAATATAAATCAAATGGTACCTTGGCACTAGAGCACAATCCATTCTGGAATACTGGTCAAGTGCCAGTTCGAGTGCTAAGCACTTTTTTCCCCACAAGAAATAGTGTAAATGTATTTACTGGTTCCAGCACCACACTGAATGATTAACTGGACAAACATATGCCACACAAATATTTAGTAATAAGTTCTTTTTCTACTTCATTTTTTCCTACTGTTTTCCTTTTTCTTTCACTTTTAGTGCTAGAAAGTTTCTAGGGTGCCAGGATGACCATATGGTACACCTATGAATATATACATTACAGAACCCCTCAAGATTGTGAACACAGCACCAGGACAGGTCTGTGCTACCTGAAATTGACATGCAAAGTGATGTTTCCCCTTTGTTTCATCTGGGAGTGTCATGAGTAATCGCGGAGTCTCATATAGGATTTAGTACCAACCAGTATTATTTAAAACATTTTGTTTGAGAAAATATCCCCATCCCCCTTTTTTTTTTGCTCTGACATGGATTTGGTTAACTTTTTTTTTCAGTCCCTCCCTACTCAAAGTCACATAATTTTTAAGGTCTATTTTCACTTAAGAATGGAATGTTATATTATTTTAATGTATGTGATAGAGACAATCTATATTTTCTTCTCATACAGGAAATTACTTTCAATGTCTTCTGCAAGTTGCAGCAAATGGAGCCTTGAATATTTTAGAAAGACTGTAGTAGCAAAGAAATGAAAAAAGATGCAATGAGATTTTTCATATCTTTAGACACCTCAAATTTTGTAGTCATGGGTAAAACATGGCTCTGATTTTGAGTTGCAATCACTAATGAAAAACAGTGCTTGTTGAGTGATGACTTGGTTTCTTAATAAAACTTGCTCATTGTGTTTTTATGCAATATATCTATTTAATTATCAGGTATTTTAACCTAAGTAAGCTAGGGCTCTTTTAAGTTTGTAAGATGCCAAGTAACATCTGGCATTTAAAAATTATCCTTCTGGGTCTATATAATCAGAGATTGCCACATACTCCAAACCAGAAAAACTCCAGAGTGGTGGTGAGGGTGGATTGTGGAGTCAGAGACAAACATTTTGCCACTTATTAAAGGATGAGTTTGGACCTGTCACTAGCTTTTCTGCTATCCACTTTATTCATTTTAAAAACTGAAATGATAATAACCAAATTGATAGAGTTATTTCTGAGAGTGAAAACAGGTTATTTATGTGAAATTGCTCTGTAAACTCTAAAACCTATATAAGCAGTTATTACTGAAGATATAAAGTTTTGTATAGTCTAGTTATTCAGCCTTACTGGTTCAGAAACTTTGGAATTACTCTGATAGAATTATTGAAATTGCCTTATAAATCAACCAGACTAAGAAATCAGGTAATCAAGACCATCCCTGTCTCCTGAGGTAGTCATGTCTATATTAGTTTTTTATTGCCTTTAACAAAATCTGTATTAATTATTTATTGTTGCATTACAAATTAATCCAAAACTTAGCAATTTAAAGCAACAAACATTTAGTATCTTACAGTTTCTATGTGTCAGGAATATGAGGGAAGTTCAGCTGAGTGCATCTGGCTCAAGGTCCTTTATGAAGTTGCGTTATGGTTGTCAGTTGGGGAAGTACTTTCATTCCAAGCTGTAGAAGGGTGATCTACTTTTAAGTTCACTTGACAGTCACTGGAAGTTTCCTCCAATTAGGCTTCTCACAGGGTAAATGATGAAGGAGTGAGAGAGAACCTAGATGGAAGCTACAGTTATTTTGTGACCTAATCTTGGAAGTGACGGTCCATTTTGTGTGCATATTCCAATAATTAGAAGAGTCAAATCCAGCCCATGAAGAAGGGCATGCATACCGAGCAGCAGGTATCTTTTGAGATCATGTTAACAGCTGCTTACCACAATCTGATGGGAGACGGGCCTGGCAATCCACTCCCAAGGCAATCCCGAAGCACTCAGCCATTGAAAACCCTATGAGGGTCGCTATGAGTCAGATACGGACTCGACGGCACCTAACAACAACAACAACAACCACAATCTGTCCTCTGGCCCCCATGACATGAAAAAAATTTTTGCTCCCTCCAAAGATCCTGTTTCTTTCTATTTTAGCAGGTCTTATCATCTAAACCTGGAACAGGAATAAATGAAGCTTCTGGGTATAGATCCTTAAGTACAGCTCCCGAAATGCTGTCTTTCTGATTTACAGATGTGTGACAGAAAGCTGACATAATATCTTCCCCCAAGCCCTCACATGTACTGATGGGTCAGACCTAAAGTAAGCCCTATAGACATCCCGTTGCAACAGGGGTAAGGTGAAATTCTAAAATCCAGCCAAACAAACATTGGAAGTTACTTCATTAGATCTAAAAAGAAGGAAGGATTTTCAGAGGCTTCTGACTCCACTCTCTGTACTCTTGTTCCCACCCTATGAGCTGTAATTTTATTTTTTGTAAAAGACAGAGCATGCATATACCAGTAAGGTTCTGGGGATCCGATGTCCTTTCCTACCCTGTACTATCACTATTTTCCTTGGGTCAGGCTGGTCATGTTGCTGCATATATCACTTTTTGAAGAACTTTGTAGCTCTTTTGCATACTTTCTTAGAGTTAATTTCACTGGGCAAAAGCAATACTGCAAATCTCTGGATAATCCTTTCTCTACATTGGGTCTCTGCTGGGAAGCTGAGGAAAAACACCTTAAAGCTTCATAGAAACGCAGTTGTTTGATTCAGTAGAGCTATGTGGTGGACACTTAATCTATTTCCACTTCATTTATACAAAGCTCTAAATAGCCAAAACTTTGCTATATTATTTAGTGATTTCCACATAAGTACTATTACTGTACAGAACTCAGAGGCACTATTAACAAAAAAGTTAGAATAGTGAACTACTCCTGAGAAGAGGAAGAGGGGTGTGATAAAAAAAAAAGAGGCTTCAAAGTTATTTTTGATCTTTCATTTATTATACTGGATTATAGACACATTATTTGAAAAATAGTTTTTGTTAAGTTTCAAGTAAACATACAGGAATGTGTATATCATATACTCCTTTGTCCACATTATTTATACAAAAGGGCAAAATGTAAAGCATACAGTCATTAAAAGGCAGTAGGGAAGAAGTCTCTGAACCCCGAGGAGGCATAAACAGATTGTGTCTGGGGGTTGATGGTAAAACAAAATGAAAGAAGGTGAAATTGTAATACTGTTGAAGCTTGAATTGTATGTAGATATTCAGTGATTGAACTGAGTTAAATTAAAAGTCTTTGCCTTTTGGCAAGTTTTGTTAGCATTAATATTTTTCTAAAAAGAAAAATGTTCCAGGGGAACAATATTAACATTCTATTCATCACATTCAAAGCAGTGTTTTTCTCATTCTCCTCATTTTTGTGTTCTGATTTATGAAATCAAAGGGGAAATGATGAAGGAAGGAATTTGGAGGCAAGAATCAAACTTAATTTACTGAAACATTTGAGAAAATTCCCCTTTCATGAGCAGTTATTCTGAACTGGTGTTCTCTCAACTCAATAAACAGTAGCGGGGGTGGGGGGGGTAGGTTTAGTGTTATCAGTGTTCAGAGAACTTGGTTAGATGATGATGTTTTAACAATGAAAATACACATAGAGTCAAAGTTATCTTCTTAGAAGAACTCTGTTTATGTCATTCTTGATTAGAAGTTATCAGTGGCTCCTTGTTTTTTTAGGATAAAAGACAAAGCCCTTCATGATGTGATATATGCTTTTCTCTTGAACCTTACCTTTTGTCATTTCCACCTGCTCCCAGTACATTCAGGTGCCTGTACTAGTGTGTGGCTTTTCAGAAATATGCTACACACTCTCTCTTTCTTCATGTTCATGGACATTTTCTTTCATACTCAAAACTCTTTACTGTTGATTTCTGGTTACCCTGCAGGTGTGAGGGAGATTAAATACGAAGAAAATTTTCTTGGCTTCCCCCAAGCTTCAGGGTAGTTAGGTATTGTCTTGGAAGGAATTGTGTTGACTTTTCCCCCTAAGTTGTCTGCCAAACTTGCCTTTACATTCCCTGTTGGGCAGGGGAAGTGTGTTTATAGGTTTATATTTATGCATTTATATTGCCTAGAACCATGTAAGGACCTAATATTTATTGACTAAACAGATGAATTTATGTGGTGGATGGTTGGAGTTGGTTCAAACAGGTAGTCTCTGGAATTGAACTGCCAAAGATAGAATACTATTTACCTGCCAAGGATAGAATACTATCTCTATCACTCACTAACTGTAGGTTCCTGGACAAGTTACATAAACTATCTTGCCTCAACTCTTTCATTAGTTAAAGGGAATAGTAATAATACCAGTTTAGTTGGGTTGTTGAATGATTAAATGAAATATATATATATATATATCTCCTTTACCCTCCACCAGATGGATTGACACAGTGTCTGTAACAATGGGCTTAAATATAAATAAGATCTTGTGCCTGGCACAGAATCGAGAAGTGTTTCGATCTGTTGTACCTAGGGTTACTATGAGTCAGACTTGACTTGACGGCACCTAACAACAAACAATATATAAAAAATGCTTTATGTTCTAAAGTCATACTACTCTGGCATCCCATCCTGTCTGATCTGGGAAGCTAAGTAGGTTCAGGCCTGGTTCGTCCTTGGATGGGAGACTGCCTGGAAATAACAGGTGCTAAATGCTTAGAAGAAGGATTTGGCAGCCCACTCCCAAAATAATCACTCTATGAAACCCTATGAATAGCAGAGAAGCACTGACAATAGTGCCAAGCATGGCACATTGTCTGGTAGTATTCATTTGTGGTAAATTGGGTTGCTATGAGTCAGACACCACTTGATAGAAACTAACAACAGTAGGTGTTTTAGATAGTTCTGAGACCCAGTAAATACTTAGTATTTTCACAAGTGACAGGCTACTGGAGGACCAGCAAAATGTGGGCCCAAGAAAGAGAAGATGCACCCTATTTGCGCTTCCTTATTCCTGACATTGAAAACAACTCATTGGAATTTTGTGTTTACTTATATCTATCTCCATTTTATTCCAAAGATCTAAAAGCAAGTCCATTCTCTCCCAAGCATGGCTACAGCTCCAATATCTGCACACAGAAATTCCTCCACAAATATTTGCTGAATATTGATCAGAAAGTACAACCTGATGAATTCATTTGATACATTTATAGCCTGACTCCAACAACCTTGAGGATAAGTATTTGAGAGGCTTAAAGTTATAATCCTAGCCGAAGATGCAGTCATTACAACAACCACATCCCTTCACAGCAATTAATTATACTTGAAATTCTCTCACCTTGGAGTCAAGTTCAAATGTGCTCTTTACCTATGTGTGTGATGAGAGACTGACAGAGCTGAAGTCAGTGAGACTGTCGGGGCAGTGAACTACATCCAGGAGAAAGATCCCACTTTACAGGGAATGACAGTGTTGTGGATTACAGGGAACCCTCCATGCTTCTGTGGATGCATCATGGAACACCAGGTGCTGTGTAGCACATGTGAGCCCCATAGTCTCATATTTTGTTAAATGATTCCACAGAAGGTATAATGTGAGAGAAAAGATTAGTGGGTTTAGTGAGATCAGTCAGTGAATTAACAGCTCACTGTTTGGAGAGTATCATATATAACTGCTCAGGACACACATTTTTTGATAAATGACATCTTCAGGGACTTTTCAGATAAAATAGAAGTTTTCAATTAGTTTCCTTCAGATAAGGTCACTTTCCCTCATGAACACACTGTGGTTTGTTTTATCTTTCATGGATAGGTTTGTAGTAGATTTAGACAAAGGAGAGTGAACCCAACTTTACTCTTAGGATACATATTTCAAAATGGTGTACTGGTTCTTAGACAGGTAACTTCTAGCAGCCAGTCCTCAAGGTGAATAAGAAGTACTTCTCTGGCTCTTTGGAACACTATTATAGCTTCAGTACACTAATTGGCAGTTTGGGAGCCTGAGGCCCTAAAGTATGCCTGGAAGTGTCATTACTTTACACTTAGGGGGTAGTTTACTTAACTAGAGCAATCATTGGTAGCCAAATTTGAAGGAATTTTGAGCTGCCAAGTGTACAGGCCTTGAACAGAGAAGCCCAGGAAAGACAGACATGTTACTTGTACTTCCAACCCAAGGGGCAGCCCCTGCAAAGTTGAGGGATCATCTTAAACTCAGTCCCGTCCTCTTTCTGTCCAGGAAAGAAATTTCAGGCAATTCTGGTTCAGTTCACTGACTCTTCCATCTCACTGACTTCACCTCTGCCTGTCCCATCCCTTTCTCATGCCACCCCTCATCACACACATAGGTAAAGGGGACATTTGAACTTGACTTCAAGGTGAGAGAATTTCAAAGTACAAGTCACAATAATACATTGTCTTATTCAGTGAGTGGATTCTAGGATGTCTTCTGTTGTGTCAGCAGGCAGATGATGTGACCTTAGCTTTGTGCACTGTTCAAATAATTTAAAATGGATCAACCCATTTATTTTAATATTTTTTGTAAGAGTGGTTATATATTTACATTATATAACAAACTCCAGCCTCAGGTATTCTTCCTAAATTACTAATGCTGTGTCTTAAATTTTTTATCTTTTTCATTTAGAAATCACTATAGCGTGTTGATTAAGAACTGATTTCTGAAACCAGATAGTCAGAGGTTTGAATCTAGTTTTCCTTATTAACTTTTGGCTTGGTAAAATTAAAGCTTCTTCAAGACTCGCTGTCCTTCTCTGTAACATGGGATAATAATAGTATCTTATCTCAAGTGTTGGCTGTGAGGATTAAATAAGATAATGCTTGTAAAGCTCTCACTTGGTACAAGACATGTAGTAAATCCTAGGTAACTATTAGCTATTAGAATCATTATTATTACTGTTGCACAGTAGTAGTCAAGGTTAAAGTGTACTTTGTGATATGAAACTTTCTTTATAATTGTTGTTGTTATTGTTAGGTGCCGTTGAGTCGGTATCCAACTCATAGCGACCCTCTGTACAACAGGGGAAACATTATTGTCAGTGCTTCTCTGCTGTTCATAGGGTTTTCAATGGCAGATTGATTTTTGGGAGGGGGTTGCCAGGTTCTTCTCCCAAGCCTACAGCTTCTGGTGTTCCCAGGTGGTCTCCCATCCAGGCACTAACCAGGCCCGACCCTGCTTAGCTTCCGAGATCTGACGGGATTGGATGCCACAGGGCTATGGCTGCAGGCCTCTTTATAATTAGTGATATAAAATTTTCAGGGAAGAGTTCTTTATTTTTCATAAACTTATAAGACTGCATTAGTCAATATTTTATTATAAACAAATGTAACTCTAAAAGTATAATTTCAAAAATTTACTTGTTTATGTAGCTATATGTACTTAAGATAGGAACAAAAACCACATTTCTTTAAAATATCTGTTGATTTTCACTCCTCACTGAGTTAAAGCAACTTTAAACTCAGTACAAATGAGTGATATTTCCCATAATTTTTCATTCGGTACTTTTTCTATCAAGGTAATTACTCTCAGTCCCAGAATTTTAAAGTAGGGATAAGAATATTGGCCTTTAAAATAGGAATAAGAATATTGGCCTGGCTATTACATGAGAAAATTTAACTTCTTAACTCTGTTAGTTCATTGTTGTGTTCCCTGAGCAAAAGACTGATCTCTCTAGACCCTGTTTGCTTCTTTGTATAATGGAGAAAACAGTACCTCATAGTATCAAAAAGAAAATAATTGGGTTCAATTGGTTTGTCAAATAGTTATGGGGAGCTACTTGAATGTAAAGGAAGTTTCTCTTATGAAGTCCAAATTGCTCCTTGTGGAGATAAAGCAAAGCCAGTAGGGTAAATTCTGTGCAAGGTTGCAGGACAGGCTTTGGCAGAGTGTGGACATTCTTGGCTCTGCTACATCAGAGCTAATCAAAATATGTTCTGACCAGCATTTTCTCAGTGAGATGTTCCATGGAAAAGTGTTGTATGGGCAAATTAGTTCAGGAACTGCTGCTCATTACAACCGAACCCTTGAAGACTTATAGTGGTCACTAAGGACCAAGAAAGGGGCTGGGATTTACCTCAGTTGGTAGTGCACTTATCTGCAGTCTCTGATGTCCCAAGTTCAATTCCCAGCACCACAAAAACAAGAGAGGGACGTGGCAACCCACTCACGAGGAACTTCCAAAGAATCAGCCATTGAAAACCCTATCAGGGTCGCTATGAGTTGGACTAAACTCCATGGCACACAACAACAAGGACCAAAAATTCTTTCAGTAGAGAAACCTACTTAACCTTGTATAATGCAGCCTTTCTCAAACATATTTGACTGTGGTACCCAGTGTCTCTCAGAAGCTGTATGCTAGAGATTGCTGATGGCCTAGTTAAGGTTGGAGATGACTACTGTGGTTTCATTTGATTGCATTTGAGGTCAGATGCCCATAAACATATGTATAGAAAGAGCTCACCTAGCCCAGCATGGTGTTGTATGCCTGTAATCCCAGTGACCCAGGAGGCCAGAGGCAGCCTATGTAACTTAGTGAGACCATGAATCTAAAAAAAATACAACAAAAAGGGGCCAAAGGAACAGGTCAGTGGTTTAGCACTTGCAAAAGCATGTGTGAGGACCTGGGTTCAACCCATAGTATCTAAAAGAAAAACGAAAAGAGAAAAAAAGAAAGAACTCACTTATGCACCTACTTTATTGAGAGATTGGTTTTCCTAGAAGGGGTCAGTCACAATGATAGAGGATAGGAGAAAAGAGAAGTATGACCAGGAAGATAATGACATCTGTTTGGACTTGGCGTTGGCTGTCTCTGAGATAGCTGAATGAGGAATAAGAAGAGGTGGTAGGAAGAGGGCTCAGGAAGCAAATATAGCTGGGTTTCATTAATTGATAACATTTAATCAACAAATTTGTATATCGAAGTTCAGAGGGATGATGGAAACTTTGGCTGTTGATATTCTTTTACAGGAAGACTAGTTTGGAATAAAAAGAAAATGGGGCCACACTAGACACAGTAGAATCACTAACATTTATAAAGTAGGCAAAGTAAGAGAAAGTGTTATCTGAAAGCTCTTTAATGGATGGATGTACAGTATCTTTTGCAAATTATTTTTATTGATGACGGGTATTTTTTCTCTTAATGCATAACAAAAGCTCAGGAAGGTTTTAATATATCTGAAATCAAATAGCAAGGAATGGCAGATTTGAACCTCCAACACAGGTCTCTTGACTCAGCTACATAGGCCTCTTCTCAGTATACACAGTTAATATTCTCTTATACACACAGACTTTTATGCTGTTCTTTCCCTCAAAGAACCCACAGCCACAATATAGAACGCTGTAAATATCAGTGCTAAACACAGTGTGAATTATAAGGCTTAGAGAAGTGGGGTGAAGATTATCACTGGATGTTTCCACCCCTATTTTAGAGCTGATAAAATCAATAAAAGTTTTAACTGGAGAACATTGAGACTGTTATGCCAAACTGTGAGAAGAAGTTAAGATAAGTTAGTATTTTATTAACATAAATAAAGCCAGTAAAGCTGGAGCTCTTGATCAATTTTTAAGTTCATTTTTATAGTACAGTTCCCCTTAAGGTACTGAATTTTAATGTTTTAAATGGGATAATTAAACCAAGAAAAACTGTATCTTATATATGTATGTATGGTATATTTACATGCATATATATCTATGTGTTTTTATCACAATAATGGATGTAAAATTCTGTAGTCTAAGAAGCAAAGCATTGCTGAATTTTATCTTTATCACTTACATTTATAATGTCAGTGCTAGATTTCATTTTTTATTGTTTCCAAAGTGGTTATTTTCAATCTAAAATAAAACAGCAATGTACATATTTGCAAAAAATGTTGAAAATGCTTATGCTGAATGAAACATTTGCATGGAACTAAACAGCATGAAATGAAAAGCATCAGATAAAACCATGTTGCTTTGATGTTTTGAACTGTCTTAAAGTGCATACTGATCTAATTAATAGTGCAAAAAACTTTTTAAAAGGAAAAATAACTGGGTTAGTTGTTTCACGCTGTCATATATTAGTATTAGTAATAACTAGTCAATTCATTTTGAAGGAAAGTAAAATGTATTACTAATTGTCAGTTACAAACACCATACTAAGCAATTTCAACTATTCAGAGACTGTGATGTTTAATGTTACTTTGTGGCTCTTGTTGCATAGGCTTCCTTGAATCTCTGTAAACTTCCTCAGAGCACAATAATCCCCACTCACAATTGTATTAGTTTCCTGGGGCATCTATAATAAAGTACCAAATTCAGAGTGGATTAAAACAGGAAGAAATTTATTGTTTCACAGTTCTGGAGACTTGAATTCCGAAGTCAAGATATTGGCAGCTCTATGTTCTCTTTGATGGCTCTAAGGGAGAATCTTTCCTACACCTTCTGTTTTATAGTGCTTGTTGGTATATAGAGGCATCCCTTTAGTCAAATGGCCCTATTCTTCCTGTGTTTCTTCCCATTGTTTTCTCTCTGTGCATATCTTTTGTGTTTAAATTTCCTCTTTTTAAAAGGACACCCATCATTCTGGATTAGGGGGCCACCCTAATGACTTCATTTTAACTTGATTCCCTCCATTGGCACTCTGTTTCCCAAAACAGTCACATTCTGAGGTACTGGAAGTTGGGACTTGAACATGTCTTTTTGAAGGGATACAATTAAATCAAGAATACCAGCCATAAAAAAAAAGAATACCAGCCATTAGACTGAATAGAAGGAATGAGATTCTTATTATCTACCTGATTAGATTTTCCTATTAACTGAGGTCTCCACAAGTCTGTCAGTTTGCCACACTGTGGAGTCTTGTGTTTTGCTATGAGGCTGAAAGCCATGCTGCCAGTATCTCACATACCAGCAGGGTCACCCATAATAGACAGGTTTCAGTTGAGCTTCCAGACTAAGACAGACTAGGGAATAGGACCTGGCAACCCACTACTGAGCAACTAGCCAATGAAAACCCTATGAATAGCAAAGAAACACTGTCTGATATAGTGCCAAAAAGTGAGCCCTTCAGGTTGGAAGGTACTCTAAAGATTACTGGGGAAGAATTGCCTCCTCAAAGTAGAGCCTACTTTAATGAAGGAAATGGAATAAAGCTCCTAGGACCTCCATTTGCTGATGTGGCATGACTCAAAATGATGTGAAACAACTGTAAACATCCATTAATAACTGGAATATGGAATGTACATAGTATGAATCTAGGAAAATTAGAAATCATTAAAAGAGAGATGGAGCACATAAACATTGGCATTCTAGGCATCAGTGAGCAAAAATGGACTGGAATGGGCCATTTTGAGACATATAATCATATGGTCTGCTATTCTGAGAATGACAAACTAAAGAGAAATGGGTTTGCATTCATCATCAAAATGAACTCTCAAGATCTGTCCTGAAATACAATGCTGTCAATGATAGAATGATATCCATACACCTACAAGGCATATTATTCAAATTTATGCACTCACCACTGAGGCCACAAATGAAGACAGGGAAGATTTCTACCAGCTTCTAAAATCTGAAATAGATCAAACATGCAATCAGGACATACTGATAATTATTGGTGACTGGAATGCAAAACTTGGAAACAGAAGAAGCCTCAGTAGTTGGAAAATATAGCTTTGGTTACAGAAATGATGCTGGAGATCATATGATAGAATTTTGTCAGACCAGTGATCTTTTCATTGCAAATACATTTTTTCATCAATATAAATGGTGACTATACACACGGACTTCACGAGGTGGAACATGTTGTTGTTGTTGTGTGCCATTGAGTCGGTATCTGACTCATAGCAACCCTCATAGGGTTTTCAATGGCTGACTGTTTTGGGATTACCTGGGGAGTGGATTGCCAGGCCCTTCTCCCATTTTTGTGGTGCTGGGAATTGAACTCGGGACCTCAGAGACTGCAGTGCAGCACTCTACCAACTGAGATAAATGCCAGCCCAGATGGAACATATGGGAAGCAAATTGACTACATTTGTGAAAAGAAACAATGGAAAAGCTCAATATCAAATTGATTGTAGATCAGATCATCAACTGCTCATATGCAATTTCAAACTAAACCTGAAGAAAATTAGAACAAGTATATGAGAGCCAAAGTATGACCTTGAGTATATCCCACCTGAGTTCAGAGACCACCTAAAGAACAGGTTTAATGCATTAGACACAAAGGATAGAAGGTCAGATGAGTTGTGGCATGACATTAAAGATATCATTCATGAAGAAAGCAAAAGGTTATTAAAATACAGGACAAAAAGCAAAGACCAAATTACATGTCAAAAGAGACTCTGACACTTGCCATTGAACATTGAACAGCTAAACCGAAATGAAGACATGATGAAGTTAAGGAATTAAACAGAAGATTTCAAAAGGCAGCTCAAGAAGACAAAAACAAATATTATAATGACATGTGCAAAGAGCTGGAGACAGAAAACCAATAGGTAAGAACATGCTCTGTTTTTCTCAAGCTTAAGGAATTAAAGAAAAAATTCAAGCCTTGAATGGCAATAGTGAAAGATTCTACAGGGAAAATATTAAATGATGCAGGAAACATCAAAAGAAGCTGGAAGGAATACAGTCATTATACAAAAAAGAATTGGTGGATGACCAACCATTTCAAGAGGTTGCATATGAAGAGGACCAATGATATTGAAGAATGAAGTGGAAGCTGCCTTGAAGGAATTGGTAAAACACAAGGCTCTGGGAATTGTTGGAATATCAATAGAGATGGTTCAACAAGTAGATGCAGCACTTGAGTTGCTAACATGTTTATGCTAAGAGATTTGGAAAATAGCTACCTAGCTAACTGACTGGAAGAGATCCATATTTGTGCCTCTTCCCAAAAGAGGGCATCCAACTGAATGTGGAAACTATTGAACAATATCATTAATATCACATGCAAGGAAAATTTTACTAAAGATTATTCAAAAGCGACTGAAGCAGTTTATAGACAGAAAACTGCTGGAAAATCAAGATGGATTCAGAAGAGTGCAGGGAACCAGGGACATCATTGCTGATGTCAGATGGATATTAGTCAAGAACAGAGAATTTCAGTAAGATGTCTATCTATGTTTTATTGCCCATGCAAAGGCATTTGACTTTGTGTATCATAACAAATTATGGATAACCTTCAAAGAATGGGAATACCAGAACACCTAACTGTACTCATGAGGAATCTGTACATGAACCAGGAGGCAGTTGTTCAACTAGAACAAGGAAACACTGCCTAGTTTAAAGTTGAGAAAGGTGTGCATCAGGGCTGTATACTATCACCATATCTCTTCAGTTTTTTTGTTGAGCAAATAATCTGAGAAACTGAACTTTATGAAGAAGAACATGACATCAGGATGGGAGGAAGACTCATTAATATCTGTCATGCAGAAACAACTCTGCGTGCTGAATGTGAAGAGGATTTGAAACTACTGAAGATCAAAGAACATAGTGTTCAGTATAGATTGTGACTAAATGTCCATCAACACAACATAAATCCTTACAGTTGGGTCAGTTTGAAACTTTACAATATATGGAGAAAATATTGAAGTTGTCTATGATTTTGCTTTACTTTATTCTACAGTCAACATCCATGGAAGCAGCAGTCAAGAAATCAAAGGACACATTGCTTTGGGAAAAGCTGTGGCAAAAGATCTCTTTAAAGTTTTGAAAATTAAAGATGTCACATTGAAGACAAAAGTTCGCCTGACTCATGCCAAGATATTGTCAGTCACATCATATGATTGTGAAAGCAGGACACTGAACAAGTGAGACAGGAGAAAAATTGATGCTTTTGAATTATGGTGCTGGAGATGATTATTGAATATACTATGGACTAACAGCCTGCAGCCATAGCCCTGTGGCATCCGATCCCGTCAGATCTCAGAAGCTAAGCAGAGTCGGGCCTGGTTAGTACCCGGATGGAGACCACCTGGGAACACCAGAAGCTGTAGGCTTGGGAGAAGGACCTGGCAACCCCCTCCCAAAAATCAATCTGCCATTGAAAACCCTATGCACAGCAAAGAAGCACTGACAATAGTGTTTCCCCTGTTGTACCAGAGGGTCGCTATGAGTCGGATACCGACTTGACGGCACCTAACAACAACATAACATGGACTAACAAAAAACCAACAGATCTGTCCTAGAAGAAGTGCAACCAGAGTGTTCCCTGGAAGCTAGGATGGCTAGGCTGCAACTTATGTATTTTGGACATGTAGTCAGGAGGGAGCAATCCCTGGAGAAGGACATCATGTTAGGAAGAGTGGCAGGTCAAGGGAAAAAAAAGGAAAACCCACCACTAGATTGATTGACACAATGTCTGCAACAGTGGGCTTAAACATAAATAAGGTCATGTGCCTGGCACAGAATTGGGGAGTGTGTCATCCCGCTTTACATAGGGTGGTTGTGAGTCGGACTTGACTCTAGGGCTCCTAACAACAACAATTACCTGAGGAAAGGTTGACATATCATTTGGATTCCCCACTTAGTATCTTTCTCATTCCAATAAAAAATTACATTTCCTTCAGCTTTTCCATATAATCATTACTTCCTTCTTGTGTTATTGCAGTGAATGTCAATCTGGCTGCATATTTGAGTCCTCTCGTGAGTTTATGTAATAATTTTGGGTGTGACCTGGACAAGGGGTTTTAAGTTTTTTCCAGGTCATTTCAATATATGAATAAAGCTGAGAACCTCTACATTAGGAATTATGTTGAATTTATGGTTTACTGATCACTTTTTTCCAGTACTTTAAGATCACTCTCCTGTCTTAGTGTTTGCCCTCTTATATTCCGGAGCCTTATGAAACCTTAGAGCATGTGTGCTTTAGAATACCAGGTAAGAAACCTAGGTGGATAATACAGAGAAGAAAAGATAATTGGTCATGCAAAAAGAATCATGTCATCTATGGGAAGAATGGTATTTATGTTGTCATCATAATGGGTACAAAATCAATTAACAATCATTTCCCTCTTGGCTTTGGAAATCCACTGTTTTGAGACAAGGGAAAGGAAAAATTCTGAAAATCAGTATCTGAAGAGTGCTAGACATGTTAGAGAGCAACAGACCTATAGATGGTCCTATGAATCTAATGACAGGAGGAAGAAAAATGGGAAGGTACATGTCTTTTTTCAGTAAAATGCAAAATCTGAGGATGGGAGGGTTATATTTTTTTAAAGTAAGTGCATTTTAAGTTTATCATGGTTTAAACAATGAAAACATTAAAATAATCATTTGGAATATAATGTATTATGTATGAGTGGTGTTACTAGAGTATCATTCTGTATTATTTCCCTTATTTGTTTCCAGTATTCATTTTGTCCTTTAAATAAGAATGTATGTATGGGAGTGAGTGCGTAACTCTGTGCATTTCAGCATCCTTAAGCTATCATTGACCACATTGTAACACTATCTTAACTCTTTCCTTTTCTATACAATTGACAAGAAGTTAATATATTGAACCAAATAATGGTATTTTGAAGTATTTGCCTTAGGGCATGAACATTCTATTCTTTATTTAACCAATGACTTAGGAGAAGATAGCTCTGAAAATGTAGGGTCCAAGCAGGAAAAAACTGAACTCAGAACAATAGTTGAAGCCTAGTTTTACTGATTGACAAGCTAGAATATTGGTTGAAATCTCAATTTTCATTTTTCACACCTCAGCCTGCAGCTGTAGTCCTGTGGCATCCGATCCCATCAGATCTCAGAAGCTAAGCAGGGCCAGGCCTGGTTAGTACCTGGATGGGAGATCGCCTTGGAACACCAGAAGCTGTAGGCTTGGGAGAAGGACCTGGCAACCCCCTCCCAAAAATCAATCTGCCATTGAAAACCCTATGAATAGCAGAGAAGCACTGACAATAGTGTTTCCCCTGTTGTACAGAGGGTCGCTATGAGTCCGATACCGACTTGACGGCACCTAACAACAACAACCCAGGGTATGTAATATGTTTATGTCACTTCTAGTCATGGTTCCCCAAACTCCTACATTATTTAAAGGTACCATTGTAGGCATTTATATCATGATTTATTATTCAAACTTGTATTTTGCAAAATAAAGTTTGTTTGGTTATTTCTTCATTACTTTAAAGATAATTCTTGCAAAGGAGGGTGCATTAGAAAGGATTTTAGTAAGATTCCAGAAAGAAAGAAAGGAAAAATGATAGAAGTCAAGTTCCGAGAACAGATATATTAATAA